>CAWVQA010000705.1:0-32697 GCA_963932145.1 Acanthosepion lycidas | reverse complement strand
AGTGATTTTATTCGCCTATTAGATGCACAATGAGTTGGAGAATCTGATAAACCCCACTTCCGGTAGCCTAGCTGCAAGAGAAATGCCTTAAATTGCCGTTTGAAGCTTCAACTTTGGGTTCCCAGTTCACGTTATTTGGGTATCGTAAAAAAAAGTCGATTAAGATTTGTCATTTTTGGTAGTGATTTTATTCGCCTATTAGATGCACAATGAGTTGGAGAATCTGATAAACCCCACTTCCGGTAGCCTAGCTGCAAGAGAAATGCCTTAAATTGCCGTTTGAAGCTTCAACTTTGGGTTCCCAGTTCACGTTATTTGGGTATCGTAAAAAAAAGTCGATTAAGATTTGTCATTTTTGGTAGTGATTTTATTCGCCTATTAGATGCACAATGAGTTGGAGAATCTGATAAACCCCACTTCCGGTAGCCTAGCTGCAAGAGAAATGCCTTAAATTGCCGTTTGAAGCTTCAACTTTGGGTTCCCAGTTCACGTTATTTGGGTATCGTAAAAAAAAGTCGATTAAGATTTGTCATTTTTGGTATTAGTGATTTTATTCGCCTATTAGATGCACAATGAGTTGGAGAATCTGATAAACCCCACTTCCGGTAGCCTAGCTGCAAGAGAAATGCCTTAAATTGCCGTTTGAAGCTTCAACTTTGGGTTCCCAGTTCACGTTATTTGGGTATCGTAAAAAAAAGTCGATTAAGATTTGTCATTTTTGGTAGTGATTTTATTCGCCTATTAGATGCACAATGAGTTGGAGAATCTGATAAACCCCACTTCCGGTAGCCTAGCTGCAAGAGAAATGCCTTAAATTGCCGTTTGAAGCTTCAACTTTGGGTTCCCATGTTCACGTTATTTGGGTATCGTAAAAAAAAGTCGATTAAGATTTGTCATTTTTGGTAGTGATTTTATTCGCCTATTAGATGCACAATGAGTTGGAGAATCTGATAAACCCCACTTCCGGTAGCCTAGCTGCAAGAGAAATGCCTTAAATTGCCGTTTGAAGCTTCAACTTTGGGTTCCCAGTTCACGTTATTTGGGTATCGTAAAAAAAAGTCGATTAAGATTTGTCATTTTTGGTAGTGATTTTATTCGCCTATTAGATGCACAATGAGTTGGAGAATCTGATAAACCCCACTTCCGGTAGCCTAGCTGCAAGAGAAATGCCTTAAATTGCCGTTTGAAGCTTCAACTTTGGGTTCCCAGTTCACGTTATTTGGGTATCGTAAAAAAAAGTCGATTAAGATTTGTCATTTTTGGTAGTGATTTTATTCGCCTATTAGATGCACAATGAGTTGGAGAATCTGATAAACCCCACTTCCGGTAGCCTAGCTGCAAGAGAAATGCCTTAAATTGCCGTTTGAAGCTTCAACTTTGGGTTCCCAGTTCACGTTATTTGGGTATCGTAAAAAAAAGTCGATTAAGATTTGTCATTTTTGGTAGTGATTTTATTCGCCTATTAGATGCACAATGAGTTGGAGAATCTGATAAACCCCACTTCCGGTAGCCTAGCTGCAAGAGAAATGCCTTAAATTGCCGTTTGAAGCTTCAACTTTGGGTTCCCAGTTCACGTTATTTGGGTATCGTAAAAAAAAGTCGATTAAGATTTGTCATTTTTGGTAGTGATTTTATTCGCCTATTAGATGCACAATGAGTTGGAGAATCTGATAAACCCCACTTCCGGTAGCCTAGCTGCAAGAGAAATGCCTTAAATTGCCGTTTGAAGCTTCAACTTTGGGTTCCCAGTTCACGTTATTTGGGTATCGTAAAAAAAAGTCGATTAAGATTTGTCATTTTTGGTAGTGATTTTATTCGCCTATTAGATGCACAATGAGTTGGAGAATCTGATAAACCCCACTTCCGGTAGCCTAGCTGCAAGAGAAATGCCTTAAATTGCCGTTTGAAGCTTCAACTTTGGGTTCCCAGTTCACGTTATTTGGGTATCGTAAAAAAAAGTCGATTAAGATTTGTCATTTTTGGTAGTGATTTTATTCGCCTATTAGATGCACAATGAGTTGGAGAATCTGATAAACCCCACTTCCGGTAGCCTAGCTGCAAGAGAAATGCCTTAAATTGCCGTTTGAAGCTTCAACTTTGGGTTCCCAGTTCACGTTATTTGGGTATCGTAAAAAAAAGTCGATTAAGATTTGTCATTTTTGGTAGTGATTTTATTCGCCTATTAGATGCACAATGAGTTGGAGAATCTGATAAACCCCACTTCCGGTAGCCTAGCTGCAAGAGAAATGCCTTAAATTGCCGTTTGAAGCTTCAACTTTGGGTTCCCAGTTCACGTTATTTGGGTATCGTAAAAAAAAGTCGATTAAGATTTGTCATTTTTGGTAGTGATTTTATTCGCCTATTAGATGCACAATGAGTTGGAGAATCTGATAAACCCCACTTCCGGTAGCCTAGCTGCAAGAGAAATGCCTTAAATTGCCGTTTGAAGCTTCAACTTTGGGTTCCCAGTTCACGTTATTTGGGTATCGTAAAAAAAAGTCGATTAAGATTTGTCATTTTTGGTAGTGATTTTATTCGCCTATTAGATGCACAATGAGTTGGAGAATCTGATAAACCCCACTTCCGGTAGCCTAGCTGCAAGAGAAATGCCTTAAATTGCCGTTTGAAGCTTCAACTTTGGGTTCCCAGTTCACGTTATTTGGGTATCGTAAAAAAAAGTCGATTAAGATTTGTCATTTTTGGTAGTGATTTTATTCGCCTATTAGATGCACAATGAGTTGGAGAATCTGATAAACCCCACTTCCGGTAGCCTAGCTGCAAGAGAAATGCCTTAAATTGCCGTTTGAAGCTTCAACTTTGGGTTCCCAGTTCACGTTATTTGGGTATCGTAAAAAAAAGTCGATTAAGATTTGTCATTTTTGGTAGTGATTTTATTCGCCTATTAGATGCACAATGAGTTGGAGAATCTGATAAACCCCACTTCCGGTAGCCTAGCTGCAAGAGAAATGCCTTAAATTGCCGTTTGAAGCTTCAACTTTGGGTTCCCAGTTCACGTTATTTGGGTATCGTAAAAAAAAGTCGATTAAGATTTGTCATTTTTGGTAGTGATTTTATTCGCCTATTAGATGCACAATGAGTTGGAGAATCTGATAAACCCCACTTCCGGTAGCCTAGCTGCAAGAGAAATGCCTTAAATTGCCGTTTGAAGCTTCAACTTTGGGTTCCCAGTTCACGTTATTTGGGTATCGTAAAAAAAAGTCGATTAAGATTTGTCATTTTTGGTAGTGATTTTATTCGCCTATTAGATGCACAATGAGTTGGAGAATCTGATAAACCCCACTTCCGGTAGCCTAGCTGCAAGAGAAATGCCTTAAATTGCCGTTTGAAGCTTCAACTTTGGGTTCCCAGTTCACGTTATTTGGGTATCGTAAAAAAAAGTCGATTAAGATTTGTCATTTTTGGTAGTGATTTTATTCGCCTATTAGATGCACAATGAGTTGGAGAATCTGATAAACCCCACTTCCGGTAGCCTAGCTGCAAGAGAAATGCCTTAAATTGCCGTTTGAAGCTTCAACTTTGGGTTCCCAGTTCACGTTATTTGGGTATCGTAAAAAAAAGTCGATTAAGATTTGTCATTTTTGGTAGTGATTTTATTCGCCTATTAGATGCACAATGAGTTGGAGAATCTGATAAACCCCACTTCCGGTAGCCTAGCTGCAAGAGAAATGCCTTAAATTGCCGTTTGAAGCTTCAACTTTGGGTTCCCAGTTCACGTTATTTGGGTATCGTAAAAAAAAGTCGATTAAGATTTGTCATTTTTGGTAGTGATTTTATTCGCCTATTAGATGCACAATGAGTTGGAGAATCTGATAAACCCCACTTCCGGTAGCCTAGCTGCAAGAGAAATGCCTTAAATTGCCGTTTGAAGCTTCAACTTTGGGTTCCCAGTTCACGTTATTTGGGTATCGTAAAAAAAAGTCGATTAAGATTTGTCATTTTTGGTAGTGATTTTATTCGCCTATTAGATGCACAATGAGTTGGAGAATCTGATAAACCCCACTTCCGGTAGCCTAGCTGCAAGAGAAATGCCTTAAATTGCCGTTTGAAGCTTCAACTTTGGGTTCCCAGTTCACGTTATTTGGGTATCGTAAAAAAAAGTCGATTAAGATTTGTCATTTTTGGTAGTGATTTTATTCGCCTATTAGATGCACAATGAGTTGGAGAATCTGATAAACCCCACTTCCGGTAGCCTAGCTGCAAGAGAAATGCCTTAAATTGCCGTTTGAAGCTTCAACTTTGGGTTCCCAGTTCACGTTATTTGGGTATCGTAAAAAAAAGTCGATTAAGATTTGTCATTTTTGGTAGTGATTTTATTCGCCTATTAGATGCACAATGAGTTGGAGAATCTGATAAACCCCACTTCCGGTAGCCTAGCTGCAAGAGAAATGCCTTAAATTGCCGTTTGAAGCTTCAACTTTGGGTTCCCAGTTCACGTTATTTGGGTATCGTAAAAAAAAGTCGATTAAGATTTGTCATTTTTGGTAGTGATTTTATTCGCCTATTAGATGCACAATGAGTTGGAGAATCTGATAAACCCCACTTCCGGTAGCCTAGCTGCAAGAGAAATGCCTTAAATTGCCGTTTGAAGCTTCAACTTTGGGTTCCCATGTTCACGTTATTTGGGTATCGTAAAAAAAAGTCGATTAAGATTTGTCATTTTTGGTAGTGATTTTATTCGCCTATTAGATGCACAATGAGTTGGAGAATCTGATAAACCCCACTTCCGGTAGCCTAGCTGCAAGAGAAATGCCTTAAATTGCCGTTTGAAGCTTCAACTTTGGGTTCCCAGTTCACGTTATTTGGGTATCGTAAAAAAAAGTCGATTAAGATTTGTCATTTTTGGTAGTGATTTTATTCGCCTATTAGATGCACAATGAGTTGGAGAATCTGATAAACCCCACTTCCGGTAGCCTAGCTGCAAGAGAAATGCCTTAAATTGCCGTTTGAAGCTTCAACTTTGGGTTCCCAGTTCACGTTATTTGGGTATCGTAAAAAAAAGTCGATTAAGATTTGTCATTTTTGGTAGTGATTTTATTCGCCTATTAGATGCACAATGAGTTGGAGAATCTGATAAACCCCACTTCCGGTAGCCTAGCTGCAAGAGAAATGCCTTAAATTGCCGTTTGAAGCTTCAACTTTGGGTTCCCAGTTCACGTTATTTGGGTATCGTAAAAAAAAGTCGATTAAGATTTGTCATTTTTGGTAGTGATTTTATTCGCCTATTAGATGCACAATGAGTTGGAGAATCTGATAAACCCCACTTCCGGTAGCCTAGCTGCAAGAGAAATGCCTTAAATTGCCGTTTGAAGCTTCAACTTTGGGTTCCCATGTTCACGTTATTTGGGTATCGTAAAAAAAAGTCGATTAAGATTTGTCATTTTTGGTAGTGATTTTATTCGCCTATTAGATGCACAATGAGTTGGAGAATCTGATAAACCCCACTTCCGGTAGCCTAGCTGCAAGAGAAATGCCTTAAATTGCCGTTTGAAGCTTCAACTTTGGGTTCCCATGTTCACGTTATTTGGGTATCGTAAAAAAAAGTCGATTAAGATTTGTCATTTTTGGTAGTGATTTTATTCGCCTATTAGATGCACAATGAGTTGGAGAATCTGATAAACCCCACTTCCGGTAGCCTAGCTGCAAGAGAAATGCCTTAAATTGCCGTTTGAAGCTTCAACTTTGGGTTCCCATGTTCACGTTATTTGGGTATCGTAAAAAAAAGTCGATTAAGATTTGTCATTTTTGGTAGTGATTTTATTCGCCTATTAGATGCACAATGAGTTGGAGAATCTGATAAACCCCACTTCCGGTAGCCTAGCTGCAAGAGAAATGCCTTAAATTGCCGTTTGAAGCTTCAACTTTGGGTTCCCATGTTCACGTTATTTGGGTATCGTAAAAAAAAGTCGATTAAGATTTGTCATTTTTGGTAGTGATTTTATTCGCCTATTAGATGCACAATGAGTTGGAGAATCTGATAAACCCCACTTCCGGTAGCCTAGCTGCAAGAGAAATGCCTTAAATTGCCGTTTGAAGCTTCAACTTTGGGTTCCCATGTTCACGTTATTTGGGTATCGTAAAAAAAAGTCGATTAAGATTTGTCATTTTTGGTAGTGATTTTATTCGCCTATTAGATGCACAATGAGTTGGAGAATCTGATAAACCCCACTTCCGGTAGCCTAGCTGCAAGAGAAATGCCTTAAATTGCCGTTTGAAGCTTCAACTTTGGGTTCCCATGTTCACGTTATTTGGGTATCGTAAAAAAAAGTCGATTAAGATTTGTCATTTTTGGTAGTGATTTTATTCGCCTATTAGATGCACAATGAGTTGGAGAATCTGATAAACCCCACTTCCGGTAGCCTAGCTGCAAGAGAAATGCCTTAAATTGCCGTTTGAAGCTTCAACTTTGGGTTCCCAGTTCACGTTATTTGGGTATCGTAAAAAAAAGTCGATTAAGATTTGTCATTTTTGGTAGTGATTTTATTCGCCTATTAGATGCACAATGAGTTGGAGAATCTGATAAACCCCACTTCCGGTAGCCTAGCTGCAAGAGAAATGCCTTAAATTGCCGTTTGAAGCTTCAACTTTGGGTTCCCAGTTCACGTTATTTGGGTATCGTAAAAAAAAGTCGATTAAGATTTGTCATTTTTGGTAGTGATTTTATTCGCCTATTAGATGCACAATGAGTTGGAGAATCTGATAAACCCCACTTCCGGTAGCCTAGCTGCAAGAGAAATGCCTTAAATTGCCGTTTGAAGCTTCAACTTTGGGTTCCCAGTTCACGTTATTTGGGTATCGTAAAAAAAAGTCGATTAAGATTTGTCATTTTTGGTAGTGATTTTATTCGCCTATTAGATGCACAATGAGTTGGAGAATCTGATAAACCCCACTTCCGGTAGCCTAGCTGCAAGAGAAATGCCTTAAATTGCCGTTTGAAGCTTCAACTTTGGGTTCCCATGTTCACGTTATTTGGGTATCGTAAAAAAAAGTCGATTAAGATTTGTCATTTTTGGTAGTGATTTTATTCGCCTATTAGATGCACAATGAGTTGGAGAATCTGATAAACCCCACTTCCGGTAGCCTAGCTGCAAGAGAAATGCCTTAAATTGCCGTTTGAAGCTTCAACTTTGGGTTCCCATGTTCACGTTATTTGGGTATCGTAAAAAAAAGTCGATTAAGATTTGTCATTTTTGGTAGTGATTTTATTCGCCTATTAGATGCACAATGAGTTGGAGAATCTGATAAACCCCACTTCCGGTAGCCTAGCTGCAAGAGAAATGCCTTAAATTGCCGTTTGAAGCTTCAACTTTGGGTTCCCATGTTCACGTTATTTGGGTATCGTAAAAAAAAGTCGATTAAGATTTGTCATTTTTGGTAGTGATTTTATTCGCCTATTAGATGCACAATGAGTTGGAGAATCTGATAAACCCCACTTCCGGTAGCCTAGCTGCAAGAGAAATGCCTTAAATTGCCGTTTGAAGCTTCAACTTTGGGTTCCCAGTTCACGTTATTTGGGTATCGTAAAAAAAAGTCGATTAAGATTTGTCATTTTTGGTAGTGATTTTATTCGCCTATTAGATGCACAATGAGTTGGAGAATCTGATAAACCCCACTTCCGGTAGCCTAGCTGCAAGAGAAATGCCTTAAATTGCCGTTTGAAGCTTCAACTTTGGGTTCCCAGTTCACGTTATTTGGGTATCGTAAAAAAAAGTCGATTAAGATTTGTCATTTTTGGTAGTGATTTTATTCGCCTATTAGATGCACAATGAGTTGGAGAATCTGATAAACCCCACTTCCGGTAGCCTAGCTGCAAGAGAAATGCCTTAAATTGCCGTTTGAAGCTTCAACTTTGGGTTCCCAGTTCACGTTATTTGGGTATCGTAAAAAAAAGTCGATTAAGATTTGTCATTTTTGGTAGTGATTTTATTCGCCTATTAGATGCACAATGAGTTGGAGAATCTGATAAACCCCACTTCCGGTAGCCTAGCTGCAAGAGAAATGCCTTAAATTGCCGTTTGAAGCTTCAACTTTGGGTTCCCAGTTCACGTTATTTGGGTATCGTAAAAAAAAGTCGATTAAGATTTGTCATTTTTGGTAGTGATTTTATTCGCCTATTAGATGCACAATGAGTTGGAGAATCTGATAAACCCCACTTCCGGTAGCCTAGCTGCAAGAGAAATGCCTTAAATTGCCGTTTGAAGCTTCAACTTTGGGTTCCCAGTTCACGTTATTTGGGTATCGTAAAAAAAAGTCGATTAAGATTTGTCATTTTTGGTAGTGATTTTATTCGCCTATTAGATGCACAATGAGTTGGAGAATCTGATAAACCCCACTTCCGGTAGCCTAGCTGCAAGAGAAATGCCTTAAATTGCCGTTTGAAGCTTCAACTTTGGGTTCCCAGTTCACGTTATTTGGGTATCGTAAAAAAAAGTCGATTAAGATTTGTCATTTTTGGTAGTGATTTTATTCGCCTATTAGATGCACAATGAGTTGGAGAATCTGATAAACCCCACTTCCGGTAGCCTAGCTGCAAGAGAAATGCCTTAAATTGCCGTTTGAAGCTTCAACTTTGGGTTCCCAGTTCACGTTATTTGGGTATCGTAAAAAAAAGTCGATTAAGATTTGTCATTTTTGGTAGTGATTTTATTCGCCTATTAGATGCACAATGAGTTGGAGAATCTGATAAACCCCACTTCCGGTAGCCTAGCTGCAAGAGAAATGCCTTAAATTGCCGTTTGAAGCTTCAACTTTGGGTTCCCATGTTCACGTTATTTGGGTATCGTAAAAAAAAGTCGATTAAGATTTGTCATTTTTGGTAGTGATTTTATTCGCCTATTAGATGCACAATGAGTTGGAGAATCTGATAAACCCCACTTCCGGTAGCCTAGCTGCAAGAGAAATGCCTTAAATTGCCGTTTGAAGCTTCAACTTTGGGTTCCCATGTTCACGTTATTTGGGTATCGTAAAAAAAAGTCGATTAAGATTTGTCATTTTTGGTAGTGATTTTATTCGCCTATTAGATGCACAATGAGTTGGAGAATCTGATAAACCCCACTTCCGGTAGCCTAGCTGCAAGAGAAATGCCTTAAATTGCCGTTTGAAGCTTCAACTTTGGGTTCCCAGTTCACGTTATTTGGGTATCGTAAAAAAAAGTCGATTAAGATTTGTCATTTTTGGTAGTGATTTTATTCGCCTATTAGATGCACAATGAGTTGGAGAATCTGATAAACCCCACTTCCGGTAGCCTAGCTGCAAGAGAAATGCCTTAAATTGCCGTTTGAAGCTTCAACTTTGGGTTCCCAGTTCACGTTATTTGGGTATCGTAAAAAAAAGTCGATTAAGATTTGTCATTTTTGGTAGTGATTTTATTCGCCTATTAGATGCACAATGAGTTGGAGAATCTGATAAACCCCACTTCCGGTAGCCTAGCTGCAAGAGAAATGCCTTAAATTGCCGTTTGAAGCTTCAACTTTGGGTTCCCATGTTCACGTTATTTGGGTATCGTAAAAAAAAGTCGATTAAGATTTGTCATTTTTGGTAGTGATTTTATTCGCCTATTAGATGCACAATGAGTTGGAGAATCTGATAAACCCCACTTCCGGTAGCCTAGCTGCAAGAGAAATGCCTTAAATTGCCGTTTGAAGCTTCAACTTTGGGTTCCCAGTTCACGTTATTTGGGTATCGTAAAAAAAAGTCGATTAAGATTTGTCATTTTTGGTAGTGATTTTATTCGCCTATTAGATGCACAATGAGTTGGAGAATCTGATAAACCCCACTTCCGGTAGCCTAGCTGCAAGAGAAATGCCTTAAATTGCCGTTTGAAGCTTCAACTTTGGGTTCCCAGTTCACGTTATTTGGGTATCGTAAAAAAAAGTCGATTAAGATTTGTCATTTTTGGTAGTGATTTTATTCGCCTATTAGATGCACAATGAGTTGGAGAATCTGATAAACCCCACTTCCGGTAGCCTAGCTGCAAGAGAAATGCCTTAAATTGCCGTTTGAAGCTTCAACTTTGGGTTCCCAGTTCACGTTATTTGGGTATCGTAAAAAAAAGTCGATTAAGATTTGTCATTTTTGGTAGTGATTTTATTCGCCTATTAGATGCACAATGAGTTGGAGAATCTGATAAACCCCACTTCCGGTAGCCTAGCTGCAAGAGAAATGCCTTAAATTGCCGTTTGAAGCTTCAACTTTGGGTTCCCATGTTCACGTTATTTGGGTATCGTAAAAAAAAAGTCGATTAAGATTTGTCATTTTTGGTAGTGATTTTATTCGCCTATTAGATGCACAATGAGTTGGAGAATCTGATAAACCCCACTTCCGGTAGCCTAGCTGCAAGAGAAATGCCTTAAATTGCCGTTTGAAGCTTCAACTTTGGGTTCCCAGTTCACGTTATTTGGGTATCGTAAAAAAAAGGTCGATTAAGATTTGTCATTTTTGGTAGTGATTTTATTCGCCTATTAGATGCACAATGAGTTGGAGAATCTGATAAACCCCACTTCCGGTAGCCTAGCTGCAAGAGAAATGCCTTAAATTGCCGTTTGAAGCTTCAACTTTGGGTTCCCAGTTCACGTTATTTGGGTATCGTAAAAAAAAGTCGATTAAGATTTGTCATTTTTGGTAGTGATTTTATTCGCCTATTAGATGCACAATGAGTTGGAGAATCTGATAAACCCCACTTCCGGTAGCCTAGCTGCAAGAGAAATGCCTTAAATTGCCGTTTGAAGCTTCAACTTTGGGTTCCCATGTTCACGTTATTTGGGTATCGTAAAAAAAAGTCGATTAAGATTTGTCATTTTTGGTAGTGATTTTATTCGCCTATTAGATGCACAATGAGTTGGAGAATCTGATAAACCCCACTTCCGGTAGCCTAGCTGCAAGAGAAATGCCTTAAATTGCCGTTTGAAGCTTCAACTTTGGGTTCCCATGTTCACGTTATTTGGGTATCGTAAAAAAAAGTCGATTAAGATTTGTCATTTTTGGTAGTGATTTTATTCGCCTATTAGATGCACAATGAGTTGGAGAATCTGATAAACCCCACTTCCGGTAGCCTAGCTGCAAGAGAAATGCCTTAAATTGCCGTTTGAAGCTTCAACTTTGGGTTCCCAGTTCACGTTATTTGGGTATCGTAAAAAAAAGTCGATTAAGATTTGTCATTTTTGGTAGTGATTTTATTCGCCTATTAGATGCACAATGAGTTGGAGAATCTGATAAACCCCACTTCCGGTAGCCTAGCTGCAAGAGAAATGCCTTAAATTGCCGTTTGAAGCTTCAACTTTGGGTTCCCAGTTCACGTTATTTGGGTATCGTAAAAAAAAGTCGATTAAGATTTGTCATTTTTGGTAGTGATTTTATTCGCCTATTAGATGCACAATGAGTTGGAGAATCTGATAAACCCCACTTCCGGTAGCCTAGCTGCAAGAGAAATGCCTTAAATTGCCGTTTGAAGCTTCAACTTTGGGTTCCCATGTTCACGTTATTTGGGTATCGTAAAAAAAAGTCGATTAAGATTTGTCATTTTTGGTAGTGATTTTATTCGCCTATTAGATGCACAATGAGTTGGAGAATCTGATAAACCCCACTTCCGGTAGCCTAGCTGCAAGAGAAATGCCTTAAATTGCCGTTTGAAGCTTCAACTTTGGGTTCCCATGTTCACGTTATTTGGGTATCGTAAAAAAAAGTCGATTAAGATTTGTCATTTTTGGTAGTGATTTTATTCGCCTATTAGATGCACAATGAGTTGGAGAATCTGATAAACCCCACTTCCGGTAGCCTAGCTGCAAGAGAAATGCCTTAAATTGCCGTTTGAAGCTTCAACTTTGGGTTCCCATGTTCACGTTATTTGGGTATCGTAAAAAAAAGTCGATTAAGATTTGTCATTTTTGGTAGTGATTTTATTCGCCTATTAGATGCACAATGAGTTGGAGAATCTGATAAACCCCACTTCCGGTAGCCTAGCTGCAAGAGAAATGCCTTAAATTGCCGTTTGAAGCTTCAACTTTGGGTTCCCATGTTCACGTTATTTGGGTATCGTAAAAAAAAGTCGATTAAGATTTGTCATTTTTGGTAGTGATTTTATTCGCCTATTAGATGCACAATGAGTTGGAGAATCTGATAAACCCCACTTCCGGTAGCCTAGCTGCAAGAGAAATGCCTTAAATTGCCGTTTGAAGCTTCAACTTTGGGTTCCCAGTTCACGTTATTTGGGTATCGTAAAAAAAAGTCGATTAAGATTTGTCATTTTTGGTAGTGATTTTATTCGCCTATTAGATGCACAATGAGTTGGAGAATCTGATAAACCCCACTTCCGGTAGCCTAGCTGCAAGAGAAATGCCTTAAATTGCCGTTTGAAGCTTCAACTTTGGGTTCCCATGTTCACGTTATTTGGGTATCGTAAAAAAAAGTCGATTAAG
Source organism: Acanthosepion lycidas (assembly GCA_963932145.1). Lineage (NCBI taxonomy): Eukaryota > Metazoa > Mollusca > Cephalopoda > Sepiida > Sepiidae > Acanthosepion > Acanthosepion lycidas. Next base: position 20,266 of record CAWVQA010000705.1, on the reverse strand, counting down.
ATTTGTCATTTTTGGTAGTGATTTTATTCGCCTATTAGATGCACAATGAGTTGGAGAATCTGATAAACCCCACTTCCGGTAGCCTAGCTGCAAGAGAAATGCCTTAAATTGCCGTTTGAAGCTTCAACTTTGGGTTCCCAGTTCACGTTATTTGGGTATCGTAAAAAAAAGTCGATTAAGATTTGTCATTTTTGGTAGTGATTTTATTCGCCTATTAGATGCACAATGAGTTGGAGAATCTGATAAACCCCACTTCCGGTAGCCTAGCTGCAAGAGAAATGCCTTAAATTGCCGTTTGAAGCTTCAACTTTGGGTTCCCAGTTCACGTTATTTGGGTGTCGTAAAAAAAAGTCGATTAAGATTTGTCATTTTTGGTAGTGATTTTATTCGCCTATTAGATGCACAATGAGTTGGAGAATCTGATAAACCCCACTTCCGGTAGCCTAGCTGCAAGAGAAATGCCTTAAATTGCCGTTTGAAGCTTCAACTTTGGGTTCCCAGTTCACGTTATTTGGGTGTCGTAAAAAAAAGTCGATTAAGATTTGTCATTTTTGGTAGTGATTTTATTCGCCTATTAGATGCACAATGAGTTGGAGAATCTGATAAACCCCACTTCCGGTAGCCTAGCTGCAAGAGAAATTCCTTAAATTGCCGTTTGAAGCTTCAACTTTGGGTTCCCATGTTCACGTTATTTGGGTATCGTAAAAAAAAGTCGATTAAGATTTGTCATTTTTGGTAGTGATTTTATTCGCCTATTCGATGCACAATGAGTTGGAGAATCTGATAAACCCCACTTCCGGTAGCCTAGCTGCAAGAGAAATGCCTTAAATTGCCGTTTGAAGCTTCAACTTTGGGTTCCCAGTTCACGTTATTTGGGTATCGTAAAAAAAAGTCGATTAAGATTTGTCATTTTTGGTAGTGATTTTATTCGCCTATTAGATGCACAATGAGTTGGAGAATCTGATAAACCCCACTTCCGGTAGCCTAGCTGCAAGAGAAATGCCTTAAATTGCCGTTTGAAGCTTCAACTTTGGGTTCCCAGTTCACGTTATTTGGGTGTCGTAAAAAAAAGTCGATTAAGATTTGTCATTTTTGGTAGTGATTTTATTCGCCTATTAGATGCACAATGAGTTGGAGAATCTGATAAACCCCACTTCCGGTAGCCTAGCTGCAAGAGAAATGCCTTAAATTGCCGTTTGAAGCTTCAACTTTGGGTTCCCATGTTCACGTTATTTGGGTATCGTAAAAAAAAGTCGATTAAGATTTGTCATTTTTGGTAGTGATTTTATTCGCCTATTAGATGCACAATGAGTTGGAGAATCTGATAAACCCCACTTCCGGTAGCCTAGCTGCAAGAGAAATGCCTTAAATTGCCGTTTGAAGCTTCAACTTTGGGTTCCCATGTTCACGTTATTTGGGTATCGTAAAAAAAAGTCGATTAAGATTTGTCATTTTTGGTAGTGATTTTATTCGCCTATTAGATGCACAATGAGTTGGAGAATCTGATAAACCCCACTTCCGGTAGCCTAGCTGCAAGAGAAATGCCTTAAATTGCCGTTTGAAGCTTCAACTTTGGGTTCCCATGTTCACGTTATTTGGGTATCGTAAAAAAAAGTCGATTAAGATTTGTCATTTTTGGTAGTGATTTTATTCGCCTATTAGATGCACAATGAGTTGGAGAATCTGATAAACCCCACTTCCGGTAGCCTAGCTGCAAGAGAAATGCCTTAAATTGCCGTTTGAAGCTTCAACTTTGGGTTCCCAGTTCACGTTATTTGGGTATCGTAAAAAAAAGTCGATTAAGATTTGTCATTTTTGGTAGTGATTTTATTCGCCTATTAGATGCACAATGAGTTGGAGAATCTGATAAACCCCACTTCCGGTAGCCTAGCTGCAAGAGAAATGCCTTAAATTGCCGTTTGAAGCTTCAACTTTGGGTTCCCAGTTCACGTTATTTGGGTATCGTAAAAAAAAGTCGATTAAGATTTGTCATTTTTGGTAGTGATTTTATTCGCCTATTAGATGCACAATGAGTTGGAGAATCTGATAAACCCCACTTCCGGTAGCCTAGCTGCAAGAGAAATGCCTTAAATTGCCGTTTGAAGCTTCAACTTTGGGTTCCCATGTTCACGTTATTTGGGTATCGTAAAAAAAAGTCGATTAAGATTTGTCATTTTTGGTAGTGATTTTATTCGCCTATTAGATGCACAATGAGTTGGAGAATCTGATAAACCCCACTTCCGGTAGCCTAGCTGCAAGAGAAATGCCTTAAATTGCCGTTTGAAGCTTCAACTTTGGGTTCCCAGTTCACGTTATTTGGGTATCGTAAAAAAAAGTCGATTAAGATTTGTCATTTTTGGTAGTGATTTTATTCGCCTATTAGATGCACAATGAGTTAGAGAATCTGATAAACCCCACTTCCGGTAGCCTAGCTGCAAGAGAAATGCCTTAAATTGCCGTTTGAAGCTTCAACTTTGGGTTCCCAGTTCACGTTATTTGGGTATCGTAAAAAAAAGTCGATTAAGATTTGTCATTTTTGGTAGTGATTTTATTCGCCTATTAGATGCACAATGAGTTGGAGAATCTGATAAACCCCACTTCCGGTAGCCTAGCTGCAAGAGAAATGCCTTAAATTGCCGTTTGAAGCTTCAACTTTGGGTTCCCAGTTCACGTTATTTGGGTGTCGTAAAAAAAAGTCGATTAAGATTTGTCATTTTTGGTAGTGATTTTATTCGCCTATTAGATGCACAATGAGTTGGAGAATCTGATAAACCCCACTTCCGGTAGCCTAGCTGCAAGAGAAATGCCTTAAATTGCCGTTTGAAGCTTCAACTTTGGGTTCCCATGTTCACGTTATTTGGGTATCGTAAAAAAAAGTCGATTAAGATTTGTCATTTTTGGTAGTGATTTTATTCGCCTATTAGATGCACAATGAGTTGGAGAATCTGATAAACCCCACTTCCGGTAGCCTAGCTGCAAGAGAAATGCCTTAAATTGCCGTTTGAAGCTTCAACTTTGGGTTCCCAGTTCACGTTATTTGGGTATCGTAAAAAAAAGTCGATTAAGATTTGTCATTTTTGGTAGTGATTTTATTCGCCTATTAGATGCACAATGAGTTGGAGAATCTGATAAACCCCACTTCCGGTAGCCTAGCTGCAAGAGAAATGCCTTAAATTGCCGTTTGAAGCTTCAACTTTGGGTTCCCAGTTCACGTTATTTGGGTATCGTAAAAAAAAGTCGATTAAGATTTGTCATTTTTGGTAGTGATTTTATTCGCCTATTAGATGCACAATGAGTTGGAGAATCTGATAAACCCCACTTCCGGTAGCCTAGCTGCAAGAGAAATGCCTTAAATTGCCGTTTGAAGCTTCAACTTTGGGTTCCCAGTTCACGTTATTTGGGTATCGTAAAAAAAAGTCGATTAAGATTTGTCATTTTTGGTAGTGATTTTATTCGCCTATTAGATGCACAATGAGTTGGAGAATCTGATAAACCCCACTTCCGGTAGCCTAGCTGCAAGAGAAATGCCTTAAATTGCCGTTTGAAGCTTCAACTTTGGGTTCCCAGTTCACGTTATTTGGGTGTCGTAAAAAAAATGTCGATTAAGATTTGTCATTTTTGGTAGTGATTTTATTCGCCTATTAGATGCACAATGAGTTGGAGAATCTGATAAACCCCACTTCCGGTAGCCTAGCTGCAAGAGAAATGCCTTAAATTGCCGTTTGAAGCTTCAACTTTGGGTTCCCATGTTCACGTTATTTGGGTATCGTAAAAAAAAGTCGATTAAGATTTGTCATTTTTGGTAGTGATTTTATTCGCCTATTAGATGCACAATGAGTTGGAGAATCTGATAAACCCCACTTCCGGTAGCCTAGCTGCAAGAGAAATGCCTTAAATTGCCGTTTGAAGCTTCAACTTTGGGTTCCCATGTTCACGTTATTTGGGTATCGTAAAAAAAAGTCGATTAAGATTTGTCATTTTTGGTAGTGATTTTATTCGCCTATTAGATGCACAATGAGTTGGAGAATCTGATAAACCCCACTTCCGGTAGCCTAGCTGCAAGTGAAATGCCTTAAATTGCCGTTTGAAGCTTCAACTTTGGGTTCCCAGTTCACGTTATTTGGGTATCGTAAAAAAAAGTCGATTAAGATTTGTCATTTTTGGTAGTGATTTTATTCGCCTATTAGATGCACAATGAGTTGGAGAATCTGATAAACCCCACTTCCGGTAGCCTAGCTGCAAGAGAAATGCCTTAAATTGCCGTTTGAAGCTTCAACTTTGGGTTCCCAGTTCACGTTATTTGGGTGTCGTAAAAAAAAGTCGATTAAGATTTGTCATTTTTGGTAGTGATTTTATTCGCCTATTAGATGCACAATGAGTTGGAGAATCTGATAAACCCCACTTCCGGTAGCCTAGCTGCAAGAGAATTGCCTTAAATTGCCGTTTGAAGCTTCAACTTTGGGTTCCCATGTTCACGTTATTTGGGTATCGTAAAAAAAAGTCGATTAAGATTTGTCATTTTTGGTAGTGATTTTATTCGCCTATTAGATGCACAATGAGTTGGAGAATCTGATAAACCCCACTTCCGGTAGCCTAGCTGCAAGAGAAATGCCTTAAATTGCCGTTTGAAGCTTCAACTTTGGGTTCCCATGTTCACGTTATTTGGGTATCGTAAAAAAAAGTCGATTAAGATTTGTCATTTTTGGTAGTGATTTTATTCGCCTATTAGATGCACAATGAGTTGGAGAATCTGATAAACCCCACTTCCGGTAGCCTAGCTGCAAGAGAAATGCCTTAAATTGCCGTTTGAAGCTTCAACTTTGGGTTCCCATGTTCACGTTATTTGGGTATCGTAAAAAAAAGTCGATTAAGATTTGTCATTTTTGGTAGTGATTTTATTCGCCTATTAGATGCACAATGAGTTGGAGAATCTGATAAACCCCACTTCCGGTAGCCTAGCTGCAAGAGAAATGCCTTAAATTGCCGTTTGAAGCTTCAACTTTGGGTTCCCAGTTCACGTTATTTGGGTATCGTAAAAAAAAGTCGATTAAGATTTGTCATTTTTGGTAGTGATTTTATTCGCCTATTAGATGCACAATGAGTTGGAGAATCTGATAAACCCCACTTCCGGTAGCCTAGCTGCAAGAGAAATGCCTTAAATTGCCGTTTGAAGCTTCAACTTTGGGTTCCCAGTTCACGTTATTTGGGTATCGTAAAAAAAAGTCGATTAAGATTTGTCATTTTTGGTAGTGATTTTATTCGCCTATTAGATGCACAATGAGTTGGAGAATCTGATAAACCCCACTTCCGGTAGCCTAGCTGCAAGAGAAATGCCTTAAATTGCCGTTTGAAGCTTCAACTTTGGGTTCCCAGTTCACGTTATTTGGGTATCGTAAAAAAAAGTCGATTAAGATTTGTCATTTTTGGTAGTGATTTTATTCGCCTATTAGATGCACAATGAGTTGGAGAATCTGATAAACCCCACTTCCGGTAGCCTAGCTGCAAGAGAAATGCCTTAAATTGCCGTTTGAAGCTTCAACTTTGGGTTCCCAGTTCACGTTATTTGGGTATCGTAAAAAAAAGTCGATTAAGATTTGTCATTTTTGGTAGTGATTTTATTCGCCTATTAGATGCACAATGAGTTGGAGAATCTGATAAACCCCACTTCCGGTAGCCTAGCTGCAAGAGAAATGCCTTAAATTGCCGTTTGAAGCTTCAACTTTGGGTTCCCATGTTCACGTTATTTGGGTATCGTAAAAAAAAGTCGATTAAGATTTGTCATTTTTGGTAGTGATTTTATTCGCCTATTAGATGCACAATGAGTTGGAGAATCTGATAAACCCCACTTCCGGTAGCCTAGCTGCAAGAGAAATGCCTTAAATTGCCGTTTGAAGCTTCAACTTTGGGTTCCCAGTTCACGTTATTTGGGTATCGTAAAAAAAAGTCGATTAAGATTTGTCATTTTTGGTAGTGATTTTATTCGCCTATTAGATGCACAATGAGTTGGAGAATCTGATAAACCCCACTTCCGGTAGCCTAGCTGCAAGAGAAATGCCTTAAATTGCCGTTTGAAGCTTCAACTTTGGGTTCCCAGTTCACGTTATTTGGGTGTCGTAAAAAAAAGTCGATTAAGATTTGTCATTTTTGGTAGTGATTTTATTCGCCTATTAGATGCACAATGAGTTGGAGAATCTGATAAACCCCACTTCCGGTAGCCTAGCTGCAAGAGAAATGCCTTAAATTGCCGTTTGAAGCTTCAACTTTGGGTTCCCATGTTCACGTTATTTGGGTATCGTAAAAAAAAGTCGATTAAGATTTGTCATTTTTGGTAGTGATTTTATTCGCCTATTAGATGCACAATGAGTTGGAGAATCTGATAAACCCCACTTCCGGTAGCCTAGCTGCAAGAGAAATGCCTTAAATTGCCGTTTGAAGCTTCAACTTTGGGTTCCCATGTTCACGTTATTTGGGTATCGTAAAAAAAAGTCGATTAAGATTTGTCATTTTTGGTAGTGATTTTATTCGCCTATTAGATGCACAATGAGTTGGAGAATCTGATAAACCCCACTTCCGGTAGCCTAGCTGCAAGAGAAATGCCTTAAATTGCCGTTTGAAGCTTCAACTTTGGGTTCCCAGTTCACGTTATTTGGGTATCGTAAAAAAAAGTCGATTAAGATTTGTCATTTTTGGTAGTGATTTTATTCGCCTATTAGATGCACAATGAGTTGGAGAATCTGATAAACCCCACTTCCGGTAGCCTAGCTGCAAGAGAAATGCCTTAAATTGCCGTTTGAAGCTTCAACTTTGGGTTCCCAGTTCACGTTATTTGGGTATCGTAAAAAAAAGTCGATTAAGATTTGTCATTTTTGGTAGTGATTTTATTCGCCTATTAGATGCACAATGAGTTGGAGAATCTGATAAACCCCACTTCCGGTAGCCTAGCTGCAAGAGAAATGCCTTAAATTGCCGTTTGAAGCTTCAACTTTGGGTTCCCAGTTCACGTTATTTGGGTATCGTAAAAAAAAGTCGATTAAGATTTGTCATTTTTGGTAGTGATTTTATTCGCCTATTAGATGCACAATGAGTTGGAGAATCTGATAAACCCCACTTCCGGTAGCCTAGCTGCAAGAGAAATGCCTTAAATTGCCGTTTGAAGCTTCAACTTTGGGTTCCCAGTTCACGTTATTTGGGTGTCGTAAAAAAAAGTCGATTAAGATTTGTCATTTTTGGTAGTGATTTTATTCGCCTATTAGATGCACAATGAGTTGGAGAATCTGATAAACCCCACTTCCGGTAGCCTAGCTGCAAGAGAAATGCCTTAAATTGCCGTTTGAAGCTTCAACTTTGGGTTCCCAGTTCACGTTATTTGGGTATCGTAAAAAAAAGTCGATTAAGATTTGTCATTTTTGGTAGTGATTTTATTCGCCTATTAGATGCACAATGAGTTGGAGAATCTGATAAACCCCACTTCCGGTAGCCTAGCTGCAAGAGAAATGCCTTAAATTGCCGTTTGAAGCTTCAACTTTGGGTTCCCAGTTCACGTTATTTGGGTATCGTAAAAAAAAGTCGATTAAGATTTGTCATTTTTGGTAGTGATTTTATTCGCCTATTAGATGCACAATGAGTTGGAGAATCTGATAAACCCCACTTCCGGTAGCCTAGCTGCAAGAGAAATGCCTTAAATTGCCGTTTGAAGCTTCAACTTTGGGTTCCCAGTTCACGTTATTTGGGTATCGTAAAAAAAAGTCGATTAAGATTTGTCATTTTTGGTAGTGATTTTATTCGCCTATTAGATGCACAATGAGTTGGAGAATCTGATAAACCCCACTTCCGGTAGCCTAGCTGCAAGAGAAATGCCTTAAATTGCCGTTTGAAGCTTCAACTTTGGGTTCCCAGTTCACGTTATTTGGGTATCGTAAAAAAAAGTCGATTAAGATTTGTCATTTTTGGTAGTGATTTTATTCGCCTATTAGATGCACAATGAGTTGGAGAATCTGATAAACCCCACTTCCGGTAGCCTAGCTGCAAGAGAAATGCCTTAAATTGCCGTTTGAAGCTTCAACTTTGGGTTCCCAGTTCACGTTATTTGGGTATCGTAAAAAAAAGTCGATTAAGATTTGTCATTTTTGGTAGTGATTTTATTCGCCTATTAGATGCACAATGAGTTGGAGAATCTGATAAACCCCACTTCCGGTAGCCTAGCTGCAAGAGAAAAGCCTTAAATTGCCGTTTGAAGCTTCAACTTTGGGTTCCCAGTTCACGTTATTTGGGTGTCGTAAAAAAAAGTCGATTAAGATTTGTCATTTTTGGTAGTGATTTTATTCGCCTATTAGATGCACAATGAGTTGGAGAATCTGATAAACCCCACTTCCGGTAGCCTAGCTGCAAGAGAAATGCCTTAAATTGCCGTTTGAAGCTTCAACTTTGGGTTCCCATGTTCACGTTATTTGGGTATCGTAAAAAAAAGTCGATTAAGATTTGTCATTTTTGGTAGTGATTTTATTCGCCTATTAGATGCACAATGAGTTGGAGAATCTGATAAACCCCACTTCCGGTAGCCTAGCTGCAAGAGAAATGCCTTAAATTGCCGTTTGAAGCTTCAACTTTGGGTTCCCATGTTCACGTTATTTGGGTATCGTAAAAAAAAGTCGATTAAGATTTGTCATTTTTGGTAGTGATTTTATTCGCCTATTAGATGCACAATGAGTTGGAGAATCTGATAAACCCCACTTCCGGTAGCCTAGCTGCAAGAGAAATGCCTTAAATTGCCGTTTGAAGCTTCAACTTTGGGTTCCCAGTTCACGTTATTTGGGTATCGTAAAAAAAAGTCGATTAAGATTTGTCATTTTTGGTAGTGATTTTATTCGCCTATTAGATGCACAATGAGTTGGAGAATCTGATAAACCCCACTTCCGGTAGCCTAGCTGCAAGAGAAATGCCTTAAATTGCCGTTTGAAGCTTCAACTTTGGGTTCCCATGTTCACGTTATTTGGGTATCGTAAAAAAAAGTCGATTAAGATTTGTCATTTTTGGTAGTGATTTTATTCGCCTATTAGATGCACAATGAGTTGGAGAATCTGATAAACCCCACTTCCGGTAGCCTAGCTGCAAGAGAAATGCCTTAAATTGCCGTTTGAAGCTTCAACTTTGGGTTCCCAGTTCACGTTATTTGGGTATCGTAAAAAAAAGTCGATTAAGATTTGTCATTTTTGGTAGTGATTTTATTCGCCTATTAGATGCACAATGAGTTGGAGAATCTGATAAACCCCACTTCCGGTAGCCTAGCTGCAAGAGAAATGCCTTAAATTGCCGTTTGAAGCTTCAACTTTGGGTTCCCATGTTCACGTTATTTGGGTATCGTAAAAAAAAGTCGATTAAGATTTGTCATTTTTGGTAGTGATTTTATTCGCCTATTAGATGCACAATGAGTTGGAGAATCTGATAAACCCCACTTCCGGTAGCCTAGCTGCAAGAGAAATGCCTTAAATTGCCGTTTGAAGCTTCAACTTTGGGTTCCCAGTTCACGTTATTTGGGTATCGTAAAAAAAAGTCGATTAAGATTTGTCATTTTTGGTAGTGATTTTATTCGCCTATTAGATGCACAATGAGTTGGAGAATCTGATAAACCCCACTTCCGGTAGCCTAGCTGCAAGAGAAATGCCTTAAATTGCCGTTTGAAGCTTCAACTTTGGGTTCCCAGTTCACGTTATTTGGGTGTCGTAAAAAAAAGTCGATTAAGATTTGTCATTTTTGGTAGTGATTTTATTCGCCTATTAGATGCACAATGAGTTGGAGAATCTGATAAACCCCACTTCCGGTAGCCTAGCTGCAAGAGAAATGCCTTAAATTGCCGTTTGAAGCTTCAACTTTGGGTTCCCATGTTCACGTTATTTGGGTATCGTAAAAAAAAGTCGATTAAGATTTGTCATTTTTGGTAGTGATTTTATTCGCCTATTAGATGCACAATGAGTTGGAGAATCTGATAAACCCCACTTCCGGTAGCCTAGCTGCAAGAGAAATGCCTTAAATTGCCGTTTGAAGCTTCAACTTTGGGTTCCCAGTTCACGTTATTTGGGTATCGTAAAAAAAAGTCGATTAAGATTTGTCATTTTTGGTAGTGATTTTATTCGCCTATTAGATGCACAATGAGTTGGAGAATCTGATAAACCCCACTTCCGGTAGCCTAGCTGCAAGAGAAATGCCTTAAATTGCCGTTTGAAGCTTCAACTTTGGGTTCCCATGTTCACGTTATTTGGGTATCGTAAAAAAAAGTCGATTAAGATTTGTCATTTTTGGTAGTGATTTTATTCGCCTATTAGATGCACAATGAGTTGGAGAATCTGATAAACCCCACTTCCGGTAGCCTAGCTGCAAGAGAAATGCCTTAAATTGCCGTTTGAAGCTTCAACTTTGGGTTCCCAGTTCACGTTATTTGGGTATCGTAAAAAAAAGTCGATTAAGATTTGTCATTTTTGGTAGTGATTTTATTCGCCTATTAGATGCACAATGAGTTGGAGAATCTGATAAACCCCACTTCCGGTAGCCTAGCTGCAAGAGAAATGCCTTAAATTGCCGTTTGAAGCTTCAACTTTGGGTTCCCATGTTCACGTTATTTGGGTATCGTAAAAAAAAGTCGATTAAGATTTGTCATTTTTGGTAGTGATTTTATTCGCCTATTAGATGCACAATGAGTTGGAGAATCTGATAAACCCCACTTCCGGTAGCCTAGCTGCAAGAGAAATGCCTTAAATTGCCGTTTGAAGCTTCAACTTTGGGTTCCCAGTTCACGTTATTTGGGTATCGTAAAAAAAAGTCGATTAAGATTTGTCATTTTTGGTAGTGATTTTATTCGCCTATTAGATGCACAATGAGTTGGAGAATCTGATAAACCCCACTTCCGGTAGCCTAGCTGCAAGAGAAATGCCTTAAATTGCCGTTTGAAGCTTCAACTTTGGGTTCCCAGTTCACGTTATTTGGGTATCGTAAAAAAAAGTCGATTAAGATTTGTCATTTTTGGTAGTGATTTTATTCGCCTATTAGATGCACAATGAGTTGGAGAATCTGATAAACCCCACTTCCGGTAGCCTAGCTGCAAGAGAAATGCCTTAAATTGCCGTTTGAAGCTTCAACTTTGGGTTCCCATGTTCACGTTATTTGGGTATCGTAAAAAAAAGTCGATTAAGATTTGTCATTTTTGGTAGTGATTTTATTCGCCTATTAGATGCACAATGAGTTGGAGAATCTGATAAACCCCACTTCCGGTAGCCTAGCTGCAAGAGAAATACCTTAAATTGCCGTTTGAAGCTTCAACTTTGGGTTCCCAGTTCACGTTATTTGGGTATCGTAAAAAAAAGTCGATTAAGATTTGTCATTTTTGGTAGTGATTTTATTCGCCTATTAGATGCACAATGAGTTGGAGAATCTGATAAACCCCACTTCCGGTAGCCTAGCTGCAAGAGAAATGCCTTAAATTGCCGTTTGAAGCTTCAACTTTGGGTTCCCATGTTCACGTTATTTGGGTATCGTAAAAAAAAGTCGATTAAGATTTGTCATTTTTGGTAGTGATTTTATTCGCCTATTAGATGCACAATGAGTTGGAGAATCTGATAAACCCCACTTCCGGTAGCCTAGCTGCAAGAGAAATGCCTTAAATTGCCGTTTGAAGCTTCAACTTTGGGTTCCCAGTTCACGTTATTTGGGTATCGTAAAAAAAAGTCGATTAAGATTTGTCATTTTTGGTAGTGATTTTATTCGCCTATTAGATGCACAATGAGTTGGAGAATCTGATAAACCCCACTTCCGGTAGCCTAGCTGCAAGAGAAATGCCTTAAATTGCCGTTTGAAGCTTCAACTTTGGGTTCCCATGTTCACGTTATTTGGGTATCGTAAAAAAAAGTCGATTAAGATTTGTCATTTTTGGTAGTGATTTTATTCGCCTATTAGATGCACAATGAGTTGGAGAATCTGATAAACCCCACTTCCGGTAGCCTAGCTGCAAGAGAAATGCCTTAAATTGCCGTTTGAAGCTTCAACTTTGGGTTCCCAGTTCACGTTATTTGGGTATCGTAAAAAAAAGTCGATTAAGATTTGTCATTTTTGGTAGTGATTTTATTCGCCTATTAGATGCACAATGAGTTGGAGAATCTGATAAACCCCACTTCCGGTAGCCTAGCTGCAAGAGAAATGCCTTAAATTGCCGTTTGAAGCTTCAACTTTGGGTTCCCAGTTCACGTTATTTGGGTATCGTAAAAAAAAGTCGATTAAGATTTGTCATTTTTGGTAGTGATTTTATTCGCCTATTAGATGCACAATGAGTTGGAGAATCTGATAAACCCCACTTCCGGTAGCCTAGCTGCAAGAGAAATGCCTTAAATTGCCGTTTGAAGCTTCAACTTTGGGTTCCCAGTTCACGTTATTTGGGTATCGTAAAAAAAAGTCGATTAAGATTTGTCATTTTTGGTAGTGATTTTATTCGCCTATTAGATGCACAATGAGTTGGAGAATCTGATAAACCCCACTTCCGGTAGCCTAGCTGCAAGAGAAATGCCTTAAATTGCCGTTTGAAGCTTCAACTTTGGGTTCCCATGTTCACGTTATTTGGGTATCGTAAAAAAAAGTCGATTAAGATTTGTCATTTTTGGTAGTGATTTTATTCGCCTATTAGATGCACAATGAGTTGGAGAATCTGATAAACCCCACTTCCGGTAGCCTAGCTGCAAGAGAAATGCCTTAAATTGCCGTTTGAAGCTTCAACTTTGGGTTCCCAGTTCACGTTATTTGGGTATCGTAAAAAAAAGTCGATTAAGATTTGTCATTTTTGGTAGTGATTTTATTCGCCTATTAGATGCACAATGAGTTGGAGAATCTGATAAACCCCACTTCCGGTAGCCTAGCTGCAAGAGAAATGCCTTAAATTGCCGTTTGAAGCTTCAACTTTGGGTTCCCAGTTCACGTTATTTGGGTGTCGTAAAAAAAAGTCGATTAAGATTTGTCATTTTTGGTAGTGATTTTATTCGCCTATTAGATGCACAATGAGTTGGAGAATCTGATAAACCCCACTTCCGGTAGCCTAGCTGCAAGAGAAATGCCTTAAATTGCCGTTTGAAGCTTCAACTTTGGGTTCCCATGTTCACGTTATTTGGGTGTCGTAAAAAAAAGTCGATTAAGATTTGTCATTTTTGGTAGTGATTTTATTCGCCTATTAGATGCACAATGAGTTGGAGAATCTGATAAACCCCACTTCCGGTAGCCTAGCTGCAAGAGAAATGCCTTAAATTGCCGTTTGAAGCTTCAACTTTGGGTTCCCATGTTCACGTTATTTGGGTATCGTAAAAAAAAGTCGATTAAGATTTGTCATTTTTGGTAGTGATTTTATTCGCCTATTAGATGCACAATGAGTTGGAGAATCTGATAAACCCCACTTCCGGTAGCCTAGCTGCAAGAGAAATGCCTTAAATTGCCGTTTGAAGCTTCAACTTTGGGTTCCCATGTTCACGTTATTTGGGTATCGTAAAAAAAAGTCGATTAAGATTTGTCATTTTTGGTAGTGATTTTATTCGCCTATTAGATGCACAATGAGTTGGAGAATCTGATAAACCCCACTTCCGGTAGCCTAGCTGCAAGAGAAATGCCTTAAATTGCCGTTTGAAGCTTCAACTTTGGGTTCGCAGTTCACGTTATTTGGGTATCGTAAAAAAAAGTCGATTAAGATTTGTCATTTTTGGTAGTGATTTTATTCGCCTATTAGATGCACAATGAGTTGGAGAATCTGATAAACCCCACTTCCGGTAGCCTAGCTGCAAGAGAAATGCCTTAAATTGCCGTTTGAAGCTTCAACTTTGGGTTCCCAGTTCACGTTATTTGGGTGTCGTAAAAAAAAGTCGATTAAGATTTGTCATTTTTGGTAGTGATTTTATTCGCCTATTAGATGCACAATGAGTTGGAGAATCTGATAAACCCCACTTCCGGTAGCCTAGCTGCAAGAGAAATGCCTTAAATTGCCGTTTGAAGCTTCAACTTTGGGTTCCCATGTTCACGTTATTTGGGTATCGTAAAAAAAAGTCGATTAAGATTTGTCATTTTTGGTAGTGATTTTATTCGCCTATTAGATGCACAATGAGTTGGAGAATCTGATAAACCCCACTTCCGGTAGCCTAGCTGCAAGAGAAATGCCTTAAATTGCCGTTTGAAGCTTCAACTTTGGGTTCCCAGTTCACGTAATTTGGGTATCGTAAAAAAAAGTCGATTAAGATTTGTCATTTTTGGTAGTGATTTTATTCGCCTATTAGATGCACAATGAGTTGGAGAATCTGATAAACCCCACTTCCGGTAGCCTAGCTGCAAGAGAAATGCCTTAAATTGCCGTTTGAAGCTTCAACTTTGGGTTCCCAGTTCACGTTATTTGGGTATCGTAAAAAAAAGTCGATTAAGATTTGTCATTTTTGGTAGTGATTTTATTCGCCTATTAGATGCACAATGAGTTGGAGAATCTGATAAACCCCACTTCCGGTAGCCTAGCTGCAAGAGAAATGCCTTAAATTGCCGTTTGAAGCTTCAACTTTGGGTTCCCATGTTCACGTTATTTGGGTATCGTAAAAAAAAGTCGATTAAGATTTGTCATTTTTGGTAGTGATTTTATTCGCCTATTAGATGCACAATGAGTTGGAGAATCTGATAAACCCCACTTCCGGTAGCCTAGCTGCAAGAGAAATGCCTTAAATTGCCGTTTGAAGCTTCAACTTTGGGTTCCCATGTTCACGTTATTTGGGTATCGTAAAAAAAAGTCGATTAAGATTTGTCATTTTTGGTAGTGATTTTATTCGCCTATTAGATGCACAATGAGTTGGAGAATCTGATAAACCCCACTTCCGGTAGCCTAGCTGCAAGAGAAATGCCTTAAATTGCCGTTTGAAGCTTCAACTTTGGGTTCCCAGTTCACGTTATTTGGGTATCGTAAAAAAAAGTCGATTAAGATTTGTCATTTTTGGTAGTGATTTTATTCGCCTATTAGATGCACAATGAGTTGGAGAATCTGATAAACCCCACTTCCGGTAGCCTAGCTGCAAGAGAAATGCCTTAAATTGCCGTTTGAAGCTTCAACTTTGGGTTCCCAGTTCACGTTATTTGGGTATCGTAAAAAAAAGTCGATTAAGATTTGTCATTTTTGGTAGTGATTTTATTCGCCTATTAGATGCACAATGAGTTGGAGAATCTGATAAACCCCACTTCCGGTAGCCTAGCTGCAAGAGAAATGCCTTAAATTGCCGTTTGAAGCTTCAACTTTGGGTTCCCAGTTCACGTTATTTGGGTGTCGTAAAAAAAAGTCGATTAAGATTTGTCATTTTTGGTAGTGATTTTATTCGCCTATTAGATGCACAATGAGTTGGAGAATCTGATAAACCCCACTTCCGGTAGCCTAGCTGCAAGAGAAATGCCTTAAATTGCCGTTTGAAGCTTCAACTTTGGGTTCCCATGTTCACGTTATTTGGGTATCGTAAAAAAAAGTCGATTAAGATTTGTCATTTTTGGTAGTGATTTTATTCGCCTATTAGATGCACAATGAGTTGGAGAATCTGATAAACCCCACTTCCGGTAGCCTAGCTGCAAGAGAAATGCCTTAAATTGCCGTTTGAAGCTTCAACTTTGGGTTCCCATGTTCACGTTATTTGGGTATCGTAAAAAAAAGTCGATTAAGATTTGTCATTTTTGGTAGTGATTTTATTCGCCTATTAGATGCACAATGAGTTGGAGAATCTGATAAACCCCACTTCCGGTAGCCTAGCTGCAAGAGAAATGCCTTAAATTGCCGTTTGAAGCTTCAACTTTGGGTTCCCATGTTCACGTTATTTGGGTATCGAAAAAAAAAGTCGATTAAGATTTGTCATTTTTGGTAGTGATTTTATTAGCCTATTAGATGCACAATGAGTTGGAGAATCTGATAAACCCCACTTCCGGTAGTCTAGCCGCAAGAGAAATGCCTTAAATTGCCGTTTGAAGGCCAACTTTGGGTTCCCAGTTCACGTTATTTGGGTATCGAAAAAAAAAGTCGATTAAGATTTGTCATTTTTGGTAGTGATTTTATTAGCCTATTAGATGCACAATGAGTTGGAGAATGTGATAAACCCCACTTCCGGTAGTCTAGCTGCAAGAGAAATGCCTTAAATTGCCGTTTGTAGCTTCAACTTTGGGTTCCCAGTTCACGTTATTTGGGTATCGAAAAAAAAAGTCGATTAAGATTTGTCATTTTTGGTAGTGATTTTATTAGCCTATTAGATGCACAATGAGTTGGAGAATCAGATAAACCCCACTTCCGGTAGTCTAGCTGCAAGAGAAATGCCTTAAATTGCCGTTTGAAGCTCCAACTTTGGTTTCCCAGTTCACGTTATTTGGGTATCGAAAAAAAAAGTCGATTAAGATTTGTCATTTTTGGTAGTGATTTTATTAGCCTATTAGATGCACAATGAGTTGGAGAATCTGATAAACCCCACTTCCGGTAGTCTAGCTGCAAGTGAAATGCCTTAAATTGCCGTTTGAAGCTCCAACTTTGGGTTCCCAGTTCACGTTATTTGGGTATCGAAAAAAAAAGTCTATTAAGATTTGTCATTTTTGGTAGTGATTTTATTAGCCTATTAGATGCACAATGAGTTGGAGAATCTGATAAACCCCACTTCCGGTAGTCTAGCTTCAAGAGAAATGCCTTAAATTGCCGTTTGAAGCTCCAACTTTGGGTTCCCAGTTCACGTTATTTGGGTATCGAAAAAAAAAGTCGATTAAGATTTGTCATTTTTGGTAGTGATTTTATTAGCCTATTAGATGCACAATGAGTTGGAGAATGTGATAAACCCCACTTCCGGTAGTCTAGCTGCAAGAGAAATGCCTTAAATTGCCGTTTGAAGCTCCAACTTTGGGTTCCCATTTCACGTTATTTGGGTATCGAAAAAAAAAGTCGATTAAGATTTGTCATTTTTGGTAGTGATTTTATTAGCCTATTAGATGCACAATGAGTTGGAGAATCTGATAAACCCCACTTCCGGTAGTCTAGCTGCAAGAGAAATGCCTTAAATCGCCGTTTGAAGCTCCAACTTTGGGTTCCCAGTTCACGTTATTTTGGGTAACGAAAAAAAAAGTCGATTAAGATTTGTCATTTTTGGTAGTGATTTTATTAGCCTATTAGATGCACAATGAGTTGGAGAATCTGATAAACCCGACTTCAGGTAGTCTAGCTGCAAGAGAAATGCCTTAAATCGCCGTTTGAAGCTCCAACTTTGGGTTCCCAGTTCACGTTATTTTGGGTAACGAAAAAAAAAGTCGATTAAGATTTGTCATTTTTGGTAGTGATTTTATTAGCCTATTAGATGCACAATGAGTTGGAGAATCAGATAAACCCCACTTCCGGTAGTCTAGCTGCAAGAGAAATGCCTTAAATTGCCGTTTGAAGCTCCAACTTTGGGTTCCCAGTTCACGTTATTTGGGTATCGAAAAAAAAAGTCGATTAAGATTTGTCATTTTTGGTAGTGATTTTATTAACCTATTAGATGCACAATGAGTTGGAGAATGTGATAAACCCCACTTCCGGTAGTCTAGCTGCAAGAGAAATGCCTTAAATTGCCGTTTGAAGCTCCAACTTTGGGTTCCCAGTTCACGTTATTTGGGTATCGAAAAAAAAAGTCGATTAAGATTTGTCATTTTTGGTAGTGATTTTATTAGCCTATTAGATGCACAATGAGTTGGAGAATGTGATAAACCCCACTTCCGGTAGTCTAGCTGCAAGTGAAATGCCTTAAATTGCCGTTTGTAGCTTCAACTTTGGGTTCCCAGTTCACGTTATTTGGGTATCGAAAAAAAAAGTCGATTAAGATTTGTCATTTTTGGTAGTGATTTTATTAGCCTATTAGATGCACAATGAGTTGGAGAATCTGATAAACCCCACTTCCGGTAGTCTAGCTGCAAGAGAAATGCCTTAAATTGCCGTTTGAAGCTCCAACTTTGGGTTCCCAGTTCACGTTATTTGGGTATCGAAAAAAAAAGTCTATTAAGATTTGTCATTTTTGGTAGTGATTTTATTAGCCTATTAGATGCACAATGAGTTGGAGAATCTGATAAACCCCACTTCCGGTAGTCTAGCTTCAAGAGAAATGCCTTAAATTGCCGTTTGAAGCTCCAACTTTGGGTTCCCAGTTCACGTTATTTGGGTATCGAAAAAAAAAGTCGATTAAGATTTGTCATTTTTGGTAGTGATTTTATTAGCCTATTAGATGCACAATGAGTTGGAGAATGTGATAAACCCCACTTCCGGTAGTCTAGCTGCAAGAGAAATGCCTTAAATTGCCGTTTGAAGCTCCAACTTTGGGTTCCCAGTTCACGTTATTTGGGTATCGAAAAAAAAAGTCGATTAAGATTTGTCATTTTTGGTAGTGATTTTATTAGCCTATTAGATGCACAATGAGTTGGAGAATCTGATAAACCCCACTTCCGGTAGTCTAGCTGCAAGAGAAATGCCTTAAATCGCCGTTTGAAGCTCCAACTTTGGGTTCCCAGTTCACGTTATTTTGGGTAACGAAAAAAAAAGTCGATTAAGATTTGTCATTTTTGGTAGTGATTTTATTAGCCTATTAGATGCACAATGAGTTGGAGAATCTGATAAACCCGACTTCCGGTAGTCTAGCTGCAAGAGAAATGCCTTAAATCGCCGTTTGAAGCTCCAACTTTGGGTTCCCAGTTCACGTTATTTTGGGTAACGAAAAAAAAAGTCGATTAAGATTTGTCATTTTTGGTAGTGATTTTATTAGCCTATTAGATGCACAATGAGTTGGAGAATCAGATAAACCCCACTTCCGGTAGTCTAGCTGCAAGAGAAATGCCTTAAATTGCCGTTTGAAGCTCCAACTTTGGGTTCCCAGTTCACGTTATTTGGGTATCGAAAAAAAAAGTCGATTAAGATTTGTCATTTTTGGTAGTGATTTTATTAGCCTATTAGATGCACAATGAGTTGGAGAATCTGATAAACCCCACTTCCGGTAGTCTAGCTGCAAGAGAAATGCCTTAAATTGCCGTTTGAAGCTCCAACTTTGGGTTCCCAGTTCACGTTATTTGGGTATCGAAAAAAAAGTCTATTAAGATTTGTCATTTTTGGTAGTGATTTTATTAGCCTATTAGATGCACAATGAGTTGGAGAATCTGATAAACCCCACTTCCGGTAGTCTAGCTTCAAGAGAAATGCCTTAAATTGCCGTTTGAAGCTCCAACTTTGGGTTCCCAGTTCACGTTATTTGGGTATCGAAAAAAAAAGTCGATTAAGATTTGTCATTTTTGGTAGTGATTTTATTAGCTTATTAGATGCACAATGAGTTGGAGAATGTGATAAACCCCACTTCCGGTAGTCTAGCTGCAAGAGAAATGCCTTAAATTGCCGTTTGTAGCTTCAACTTTGGGTTCCCAGTTCACGTTATTTGGGTATCGAAAAAAAAAGTCGATTAAGATTTGTCCTTTTTGGTAGTGATTTTATTAGCCTATTAGATGCACAATGAGTTGGAGAATCAGATAAACCCCACTTCCGGTAGTCTAGCTGCAAGAGAAATGCCTTAAATTGCCGTTTGAAGATCCAACTTTGGGTTCCCAGTTCACGTTATTTGGGTATCGAAAAAAAAAGTCGATTAAGATTTGTCATTTTTGGTAGTGATTTTATTAGCCTATTACATGCACAATGAGTTGGAGAATCTGATAAACCCCACTTCCGGTAGTCTAGCTGCAAGAGAAATACCTTAAATTGCCGTTTGAAGCTTCAACTTTGGGTTCCCAGTTCACGTTATTTGAGTATCGAAAAAAAATTCGATTAAGATTTGTCATTTTTGGTAGTGATTTTATTAGCCTATTAGATGCACAATGAGTTGGAGAATCTGATGAACCCCACTTCCGGTAGTCTAGCTGCAAGAGAAATGCCTTAAATTGCCGTTTGAAGCTCCAACTTTGGGTTCCCAGTTCACGTTATTTGGGTATCGAAAAAAAAAGTCGATTAAGATTTGTCATTTTTGGTAGTGATTTTATTAGCCTATTAGATGCACAATGAGTTGGAGAATGTGATAAACCCCACTTCCGGTAGTCTAGCTGCAAGAGAAATGCCTTAAATTGCCGTTTGAAGCTTCAACTTTGGGTTCCCAGTTCACGTTATTTGGGTATCGAAAAAAAAAGTCGATTAAGATTTGTCATTTTTGGTAGTGATTTTATTAGCCTATTAGATGCACAATGAGTTGGAGAATCTGATAAACCC
>CAWVQA010000704.1:50000-77500 GCA_963932145.1 Acanthosepion lycidas | reverse complement strand
GCGACCAAAGCTACATCATACAACCTCCAAGCTGCCAACGGTTCTCGAATAGAAACCTATGGTGAAAAATCACTTACATTAAACCTGGGATTACGTAGATCGTTTACTTGGGTATTTACCATCGCGCAAGTGAAGTCACCAATTCTAGGGGCTGATTTCCTAGCCCATTTTAAACTCAACGTGAACATGTCTTCCCGATCCTTAGAAGATACATATACCGATATTTCAATTAAGGGAATTACTTCAAAATTGACAACGGCAGGTATCAGTACAGCTCTACCTACTGCCAACGGTCTTCAACATTTATTACGGAAATATCCAGAAATTCTGACACCGTTCAACTATATGGAACCAATCTTACACAATGCGGAACACAGGATACAGACGACTGGTCTTCCCGTGCATTCATCTCCGCGGCGTTTACATCCCGATAAATATAAAAATGCGAAGATTGAGTTTCAGCATCTGTTGGACTTAGGGATAATCCGCCCATCATCCAGCCCATACGCTTCTCCTTTGCATATGGTGTCGAAATCGGAAGCTGGAGCTTGGAGACCATGCGGTGATTTTCGGCGACTTAATGCTCAAACAGTCCCGGACAAATATCCGATCCCGCATCTACAAGATTTTGCAATAACGTTACAAGGAGCGTCAATTTTTACGAAGTTGGACTTGAGAAAGGCTTTTCATCAAATCCCTGTGGCAAAAGACGACATCCACAAAACTGCTGTGACTACACCGTTCGGTTTATTCGAGTTTACTAGAATGCCCTTCGGTCTAAGAAACGCAGCGCAGTCCTTCCAGCGACTTATAGACGAAGTACTGCGTGGCCTGCATTTCACATTCGCCTATATTGACGATGTTCTGATTGCGAGTAGGAACATCGAAGAACACACCGATCACGTGGAACAGGTTTTCCGGCGATTGAAGCACTTCGGACTTAAAATTAATCCTACTAAGTGTGAATTTGCTGTACCGAAGCTGATCTTTCTTGGTCATGAAATAGATGGGAAAGGCATTACACCCGTCTCTCAAAAGGTCGAAGCTATTCAAAACTTCCCACAACCAACTACACTTCGACAGCTACGTAGATTTCTCGGTTTAGTAAACTATTACAGGCAATTCATACCTCATTGTTCGCAAGTGCTGATTCCGTTGACAAACCTGTTACAAAATCAAAGAAAGAAGAACAGCAAGATTAGTCTAACTGACGATGCACTTTCAGCATTTAATAATGCCAAGGAAGCCCTGGCTAATTACACCAAACTATCTTACGTTTCGGATAGTGAAGAAGCGACACTTACTCTTACTACTGACGCATCTGCTGATAGTGTAGGAGCCGTATTACACCAGGAGAGTGATAACGTGAAGAAACCACTTTCATTCTTTTCCGTGAAATTAAATTCAGCACAACGCAAATATAGTGCTTTTTCACGTGAACTACTTGCTATATATCTATCCGTTCGTCATTTCCGACATCTGTTGGAGGGCAGGAATTTTATAATTTTCACTGACCACAAACCTTTAGTGTATGCCTTGCACTCTAAAACAGATAACCCTCGTGACATAAGACAGCTGGACTACATCGCACAGTTTACGTCCGATATTCGTCACATTAACGGGAACGACAACATCGTTGCTGACACCCTTTCTAGAGCTACTGTGAATTCCGTCAAGTTACAGCCATTAGATTTTGAATGTTTAGCCAGAGAACAGCAGAGGGATGCCACCCTAGAAAAAGTGAAAAGCGACACGTCACTGCTCATTGAGCAACGACCAATTCCTTTCAGTGCGGCATACTTGTTTTGTGACGTTAGCACTAAACATCCTAGACCCTACGTGCCCCCTATTATGCGCAGACAAATTTTCGACCATTTTCATTCTATGTCTCATCCCGGCCGTAAAGCGTCAACGAAACTTATTTCTGAACGATTTGTCTGGCCAAACATGTCTGCAGACATAAAACACTGGACGCAGACATGTATTAAATGCCAGAAATCGAAAGTTCAACAACACACCAGATCTCCTCCTGGTCACTTTTCTGCACCGGATGGTCGATTTAAACATATACACGTCGACCTCGTCGGTCCCTTAATGGAAGTAGACGGATACGAATACTTGTTGACAATAGTAGACCGTTTCACACGTTGGCCAGTGGTGGTACCCCTGCGATCAATCACCGCCAGTGTTATCGCACAAACGATCTTACGTGAGTGGATAGCCACATTTGGATGCCCCTCTGTCATTACTACAGATCGTGGACCCCAATTCCAGTCTACCCTCTTCGCTGAATTTACTAACCTGTTGGGTACTAAACATATAACAACTACAGCTTACCATCCGTGCGCAAACGGTTTGGTAGAAAGGTTTCACAGGCAACTAAAGGCAGCACTTACAGCTAGCGAAGACACACGATCGTGGATTGAGAGATTACCACTAGTAATGCTAGCACTGCGTAGTGTTGTCAAGGAAGATTTAAAATGCACCACAGCTGAGCTTGTTTTTGGGAGCCCACTTACACTTCCCGGTCAAATGATGGAAAAAGATGTTTCGACAAGACCATCTACATACTTCATTCAGGACTTGAAAGAACGCATGTCCAACCTCGTGTATACTGCAACGCGCACATCAAATAGAGCAATTTTTGTACCGAAAACTCTGGAAAACTGTGAGTTTGTATTTCTACGCAGAGATGCAGTTAAAAAACCCCTCACACCGACATACTCCGGTCCTTTCCAAGTTATTTCCCGTGCACCGAAATATTTTACCATCTTAATCAATAATAAGACAAACACTGTCAGCATTGACAGGTTGAAACCTGCTTTCATTGATGCCGATAGGCATTCTTCGACCTCGTTTGATCAAAATTCTTCCGCCCAGCAGAAGGATATTCTACCTGAAATTCTTCCGACAAAAACTACAACTAGAGCAGGCAGACATGTTCATTGGCCTACAAAATTTGCGAAGTATCATACATATTGAAATTTTTTTTTTCTTTTCAAACTTTCAATTTGGGGGTGGAGTATTTTAGCTGTCCGCTACCACTTTTTCACAAATGTCGATTTTCGTGCAGAAAGCGGATCACATCTTCATAAATGTTTCTTTAAAACCTGAACTTCTCATTGGACAATAAATAGTAAAATTATCTCGTATGTCTTTACGTGCATTGTTCTCAATAAGCAACACACAAAAAAAAAACATATCAGGTTCCAGACTGAGTTTTGTAAGGCGCTTTCTGAGTGGTTAACAGATGTTAAAAAAACAATTTACCTGCTCACCACTACGTCCGAACAACGTCAACCTAGTTTTTGACCTGTCGAAAAAACAATGCCGTCGGAGCCTGTCACGTGACTAAAAAAGATATAAATAAAGGTACGAGCGACCCCAGTCAGTGAGAATTTACGACGACTAGAATTTGCTAGACGACTTCACGACGCTTGAATCATTACTGCAGTGAAGTACAAAGTTAGAACCTCAAGTTCTTTAACATGAAATAACTTCACTGAAATTCAAGCTACAATTTCGATGAAACATCTCACTCACCAATTTCTACAAGAAAACATTCAATTACGTTAATTGAGTCTTAAACTTAAGTACAAACAATTACGAGCAATACATTCAACTAGGAGTAACAAAAACAAATAGAACATTCACTTCTCCAACTTCTTTGAAGCTGAAAGTTTATCGGCATATTTTCGGCTTTATAAGATTTTCTTTCAGTGAACATTTTGAACTACAGGATAATTCAACTTTTGTGAGCTCCGATAAAAAAATGTATTAGTAAAAACATTACCTCAGTCAAAGGGAAGTAACTCACATTATTATTGTTATTGTAAACTGTTATCATTTATAGATATAAATATTATTGTACTTGTTAAGAAAAGTTATTTTCTTGTATTCTTTCTCCTGTTTGCTTTTTTGTTTTCTTGCACATTCGTAAAGTAAAAAATGTGTGGGTTGATTTATTCCGTCAATACCACTACACGCTGAAAGCGTGTTCTATTTATTTTTTATATTTATAATTTGTGTTTTAGGAGAGAAATATCCTTTTCTCAGGTTTTGGAATGTTTGAGTTTTTTTTAACTTGCCTTTTCATTTCTTTGGCAGCCTGTCTAGCTTGAATTGATTTCATCAGTGTTAAATCCAGTTCCTTGAGTAGGCGTTTTGTGAGACGCAAGTCCTTAAAAACAACTATTAGAATGTCTTTTACTAAAGGAGTTGCATAAGTCTCCGATTGTGTAGTTGCTCTATTTTTGTCACATAATCGTCGAATCTCTGACCATTTATTTGTTTGCAAGTAAATAAATAACTTTCTAGCAATAGTTAGGCTTTATCTGGATTCACAATAAACTACAAATTTATCAATTACTTTTGTAATATTCACTTTATCGTCATTATTTTTCGAATCTGAATGTGGAAAAAAATTATCTTCCTTTTTCCTTCCATTCACGTTAGTAAAATGGAAATTTGGACTTTCCCAGGTTTAGTATTGGATTCGGTCTTGCCATCTCCTCCAGGCTCCAGACAAGTTTACCTATTCAAATTTGAGTGGTTTGGATGCAGGCAATTTTTTCTTTATCGACGAGTGAGTGAGTGAGTGAGTTAATAAGTGTAAAGACAGCCAAAAAAATGACCCAGAAATCCCTGCTATCAATGGTGCATGTTTTATTTATTAACATTAAAACAAAGAAAAAAGAAAAAGTACATAATCAGAAGAAATTTTTACAGAAATATAAACGATTCTGTCCCTTGGATGGGGCGAATCAGTTTTTGTTTACTAAGGGAAGCAACTCTTATCTTTCTTTTTGTTAACAATGCTGTAATGGATTCACTCCCTTTTCTTTCTGAAGCATTTGAATTGTTTAAGAAATAATCAATAATTAGGTATCACATATGTAAATTTCAAACAGGTACTAGGTATTATCTGATTGCATCTTCTTAATCTACATGATTAAAGAAACTTAGAAGTTTTATTTCATCAAAATATCTCAAACCGTTTAATTTTGACAGATTTCTTTTTATTTTTACACATGTGCTCGACAGTCATTTTTAGTCTATTATGATTTAGAATAAATACTATATTTGGATTCCTATATTTCAAACAGCAATTAAGAACAACGGTTAAAATTATACTAGCTTCTTAGGTACATAAACAAATTAATAATAAAATTACAGATAGTATCACTGCATATTTCATAAATAAATTCAGTGTGAATATGCAAATTTTATAAATCAAAACTTCTGCAAGTACGTGCAAACAACTCATAACCTGAGGTTTGACATTTCATAAAACTGGTAATATGACCCACATTCATCCCAAATATCACATTATGACTATACCTGTAACATAGCTAATTTTGGGGGTAGTCATAGAATGGATATATATGTTGGATTATTTCACTTCAAAATTGAAAAGAAAATTGCTTTTTAACCTTTTAGTTTTGTATTTGAAAGGCCGAATTTAGACTTGCTTGAATTGTGTCATAAAATGAATACTTCTTACACTAGAAAAACCAAATTTCATATTTAGCCATTTCGGGGGGGGGCTGTTTCCATTTATCATGGTTAAAATGACCTAAAATCAACAGATTAGAATGTATATGGAGCAGATGCTGAACAAGTACAGTCCTGACTCAATATGTACAATTTCTGGACTGTAGAGAGAGAGAGAGAGAGAGAGAGAGAGAGAAGCTTAACACACGCCATGCAATACCCACTGTTACAAGATGAGATCTTGCCCTGCTTTGATAAACGGAAGTTACCATCACGAGTCCCCGACTCGAAATGAAAACTGCACGTCTACGCATAGGCTCGACGCAGATACTTCCGTTTAGGATAAACTAAAAAAAAAAGGAAAAGAATTAAATCAACCAATCGGACCGTCTCCCGCGTATTCAAAGAATTGCCATTTGGAGCCGATAGGCGTGTATAAGTTCAACACGGGGAAGTCAAAAGGCTATAAAATATATCTAGAGTCTTTCTTGTTCTTTCGATTCTAAATTTCATTGTTTTGCAACCAGACGCAGTATTTCGCCCACATTGTTTTCACATCGCCCACGCATCTAAATACGGAATATAACACTGGTGTCAAGCGTACAGCAAAACAATGGAATACTCAGGCCTCTCTCGCTCAGAAATTCTGGAACTCATCAAGCAACAGAAAACAGCTATTCTCCAAACGAAAATCGACATGGAACGCGCTGACAACCCCCAAACACAATCGATCATTAACGAACTAAAAGCAGACCTTCACGAACTTTTAGCCGCTCTGCAGACTACCACACATGATCGCTCACACACGCTGCGCACAGACTACGAACTATTAATGCGACAGCAATCACTCCGGGACGCTACGAAATCCATCCGGGCCTTCGAACCAGGCAATGACGTCAACCGCTTTATCACCGACCTCAGCAAAGCTTACACGATACACGTTAAGCCAGAGTTGAGCGAATACCCCGAGATGGAGAAAGAATTCGTCAAACTGGCAAAACAACTCCTTAACGAAGGCATCTTCCAGCAGATGGAAGACTCAAAACAATCCACAGCCACGTTCGAGGAACTGAAAACTTACCTCGTCTCCACTCACGGGAACCAGATGACGAATTTCCAACATCTGAGCCGGGCATGGGACCTCCAGCGCTGTGAGGGGGAGAAATTCACTGATTTTGCAGGCCGACTTGAGAACACAATCCGAGAGGCCACAGTCCACATGAAGTTGGACAAATAAAATGCCGAGATGACGGCCGACACCGCTTTCTCCCTAATGGGGGCCATGCTCATGAGCGAAAGGATCAAGGCATGGGCACCCAACATTTATCCACACCTCGTCAAAACCATGGATAGACACTACTCAGCGGGCGGTATTGCCAGCGACGCGCAACGCTTTCTCGGTCGCGGCATCAAAACAGACATGACCACCTCCACTGAAACAACCGCATTGATCGCGAGCCAACCTGCAAATTCCGGCAAGCTTCACAGCCTTGAAAGTGACAGAATACTAGACGACGTAAAGCGACAATTGCTGGACCTGAACGAGCAACTACGGCAGGCGCACAGGCACGACCCAACCACCATCAACAGGAACAATCAGACCGGCCCCTCCTCCAACATGAAGCACAGCCGGACGCAAAGAGGCACTGGCCAATCCGGCCACCCGGCAGTATGCAGAAACTATCTACGAGGCCGTACATGCTTCAAGGGTAACAGATGTCCCTATTTTCACCCTCCCCACGCTCAAGCTCACATAGCGACCACTGATACCACCTTACCCGGAGCAGACAGTGATCCACACAACGCCGAGCACTCGACATGCTTCAACGATCTGGATTTTCAGCAGGGACCGAACGAGATGTGATGTATCGTTCCCCGGTCCCCGAATCCAAACCCCATCATCACATATTCAACCTTCAGATCTTACCCGAGCTCCGATCCCCCTTTGTCCAGATCAACTTCCGCAGCAACGACATTATGTTCTCTGATGTCGGCATGTTGGATTCTGGGTGCACGACTTGCATCGTCCCTATTTCTCGCTTACCCGAAGAAGCGAGAAAGTTCATGACCCAATCTGACATCCGAATTAAGGAAATCGGAGGGGACGTCTCTATTCTGGGCAAATTAACTTGCGACGTCACCTTAGGCGACCATACTTCCCCCGCCTTCCACAAGGTCGACACATCGCCCACGCATCTAAATACGGAATATAACACCACTAATGATTACTAATAATCCGTATGAAATAAATATTACTAAGAAATAATAATAAATTAGGAAAATCATAAATTTGTACCTAGATAGCAATAAATCGTAACTAAAATCGATTCATTAAAAAGTAAGAAAATTGTTTGAGCGGGTAAATGTTACTTCGTAACTGAAATGCTGGTAATTAGTGCGAGAATACTGCAGAAACATAAAAGATATTCTAGAATTTTTTTGTAGAATTTTTTTGAATCTCATTCTTTGAATATGAACATTTTTCGATCACTACGTTTTTTTTCGTGATTTGAATCTGAGCGGGTTAGGGCTAGGGTTAGGGTTAGGGTCACAAATCGATTTTTGTTTCATATTTTTATGACGAAAACGGTTTTTAAATTCCATTTACATTTTACATATCATGGAAAATTAATATTATAAACAAATTTTTACCAATTTCCTTGAAAATTTCGTCCATAGAAAACATGCTGGTCGATTCTTTTGTGTCCGTGTTGACGCTGGATATTGAGGCTCACGTGGAGTTGAAATGATGGCCGAGCGAGTCGCACATGGTTACACATAATTGCACACGCGCAAAATGGAGCCATCGTTTCATATTTGATTTTGATTTAATTTCATAGATTAGTAAATGAGCGTTTTAATGATATATTTTATGTTTCTTTACAAGAATCGTTTGGATTTTACAATCAAACTTTTCTTTTAAATTGTTTACAAACTTCTTATTAAAATTAGAAAATATAAAATATATTAAAATGAAGCTTAGAATGTTAACTTTCAAACTAACGTGTTACCAAAATTGGACTAAACCCTGCGGAGTGCGCATATTACAAAATTTGAGGAAGTCTAAATTGCCGTCAGTGAAAAAAATTGCCAAAATTTTCCGAAATCACCAAAATGTCTCTATTTTCAAACTGTAATGTTCATCGCACACTGTAGTACATATAAAAATAAATAATATAAAAACAAATTTCATGAAATAAGCTTTTATTTGGTACGTATTATGTTTTTATGAAGATATTGAATTAAATAACACGGCGAGTTGAATATATGCACTTTTTAGTGTTTAGTTAAGAATTTCATCGGCTTTAAGCCGAGTGTTGGGATACCTACAGTAATCGATCGTTTTTGTTTTCTGTATACGTACAAGTGTAACGTAGGTTATCTCAACACATTTTCAGTGTCCCGTAAATATTTAGAACTCACGCATAAATATGAATAAAAACAAACAAAAAAAATGATCGATCATCTCCATTTCCTTGAACTTTTAGACTTAACGTCGTCGGCGAACTCAGTGCATTTCTTGTGTATTTCTTTCAATTACCTCATGATTAATTCGTCTTTCAGTTTCGTATTTTCGCTAAACACAAAATATTCCTTTAAAAAATTATTTTATTAATATATGATATTTTTTGTAAAAGATTATTCTGTTTTTATTTGTTTGCGGGTGGTACGCTGTTGTTCTCAATTGGTGAAAAACAATTATTTTGACAATTCGGTAAATAATTCAGATTCGAATTGGCTTGGGCAAGCTTCAATCCATCTAATGTTCCTGCCAATACACGTTAAGATTTAATTGTAGGGTGAAAAATAAGGATCCGTAGGTTTCTTTACTAGCGTTAAGGGCCCAGCAATATCAAGATGTGCCGTCTGGAAGCGACAGGAGGGCAACTCGAACGGTTGCCCTGCACTTTTTGATGTATTCTTATTCTTGCTTGCCAGCAATGTTGGCATTCCTTACAACAAGTGTTTATTGACTTGTCCATCTTGGGCCAACACTATCTTGATTTTATGATTTTTGTAAAGGCTGTTGTCCCAATTATGCAGACACTCAAATACCGATTTCCTTAGATTTTCATCAAAAAAGGTTGTGGAAAAGGTAATGACACGTAGTACTACTTCGTTTTTGTCCACAGTGTTGGGTTTCAGACGATCACAGAAAGTTTTGATTTCATCATCAGTATTTTGGTGTGTCACTATTTCTTGTAAGTCGCAAACATCAATACTGATAGCATTTGCAGGTCGTGACAAATAATTGGCCACTATATTTTGTGAGCCTTTTATGTAAGATATATTGTAAACGTACTCGCTAATGAAAGTGAGGTGACGTTGTTGACTTCATTAAAGACTGACTTTTAAAAGCACTGTAAAGAGGTTTATGGCCAGTCATTAAAAGAACATTTCTTCCTTCCCCTAAATATTTAAAATGTAACACCGATAAGTATGCAGCTAATAGTTCTTTGTCACACATGGAATACTTTTATTGAGTTTGTGATAATTTTTTGAAAAGGAACCAATAAGAATAGGTTGATTATTAATCATTTGATGAAGTGATGCTTCTAGGACATAATTTGAAGTATCTGTCACTAGCTGATAGTAAGCATCGTTCAAGTTGGGGAAAGCAAAAGCGTTTGCACTTGTTAAACAGTTCTTTATATTTGCAAAAGGTTTAATTTCTTCTTTAGTAAGCGTTATTATTTGAAATATTTGTTCAAGAAGCATTCGTTCTGTCAGCGGTAATATTATGTTGCTGAAGTTTGATACAAGTTTTTTATAGAAATTCGCCATTCCGATAAATGTACATAGCGATTTAGAATTGTTTGATTGAGGAAATTGCGTTAGTTCGTCAAGAGTTTTAGTCATGGATTTAATTCCATTAGCTGAGATGTGAAATCTTAGAAAATCGAGCTCGCTGACAGTAAATGTACACTTCCAAAGAAAGATTTTAAAGTCATATTCATTGAGTTTCTGTAATATTTCCTCAAGGTGTTTAGAATGACTATATATACGTCATCTAAGAAGATAAGCATGTAAGTGAACGTACATTTGACATCACGAAAAATACTATTCATCATCCTTTGGAGGGTACTCGATGCGTTTCGCAAGCCGAAAGGCATATAATTGTACTCGTATAATCCGAAAGGCGTGGTTATCGCTGTTTTACATATGTAATCGGGGTAAACTGGTATTTAACGATATGCCGATGACAGATCGATTTTCGAGAACATTTTTTTGTTATGCAATTTAGACGACAAAGATTTTATATTTGGAATCGGGTAGCATTCAGGTTTTGTTATCGAATTCAATAGTCTATAATCAAATACGGGTAGGTAAGTTCCATCATGTTTAGGTACCATATGTAAGGTTTTACTCCATTCTAATTTGGAAGGGAAATTTATTCCAGTTTTTGAAGTTTCCGAAATTCCTCAATCGCTATGTCGTATTTTTGCGGGGTTTGGTAGCTGTTGCAAATTTTTCTGAGAAATGCGTGGGCGAATGTTGTATTCTTTGATTTTTAGCCAATAGGATTTCTTGAAACATTTAAGTTAGGGATGAATTTGAGAAAAATTATTTTTATGTCAGTTGAGCCTATTTTTGCACAAATTTTGACTGTTTTGTTATGGAAATTTCTCGAAGCTTATTTTTATTTAACAACCAATGACATTCACTAGGTTAAATTTGGTAATGTGTGGTTCGATTTGGGCCTTGTAAGGATTAACCCACTATAAACGATCTATGAATGAGTAAATAAGATACGATAAACTACATCCTGGCCTGGAGTATAACAATAATAATTTATATAAACATTAATAAGTAGTTTCGTATTGTACAAAAATGGTTGGTATTTAGCAAAGATTAAATACAAATTGATGAATTAGATTCATTTGAGAAAAATCTAATCAATTTGAACAAAAGATTACCCTTTTCAAGAAATAAACATGGTTAGGTCGATATCTTAGGATTAATAGGTGTCGACATATTCATGCATTCTACCAAACTCGTTAAATGGATGAGGGGCTTAGCGTGGGAATTAACGAATTATATAGCACCATTTGGAGGCATTTAATCAATTTCTATATGATCATCAGATAAAACCAGTAAATTCTAAGACTTCAGTTAATCAAAACAATTATCATACTATCTTAAAGGAGTTAGCCAAATGTTCTGAGCGAGAAGTACATTGTGTATTAAATCCAAAAGACACCTATACTGATAACATATCTGATACGTTTGATATGTCTCTAGTAGAAACAAATGTTGAGCACATGTTAGAAATAGATTCAGCTATTACAGGAGTAGATATAAGTTCATATGACAGAAAAAATAGAGGAATTCACAGAATCTATTGAATTAAAAACGATAAATATTATGTGGATCTGCCGTGGATCATTTTTTCCATCAAATTATAAAGTAGTCCTAGCTGTACTCCAATGAACAGTGCAGTCTCTTGAACGTAAAAATCTGCATAAAGATTATAACGAAGTATTATTTCAGCAAGAAAAAGAAGGCTTTCTAAAAAGAATACACATATCATCAAAAGAGTTATTTAAAAAAAATATTTTTGGATTCCACAAAGACCTGTGCTCAAAATGGAATCTCAAGCTACAACAAAAACTTGAACCGGTTTTCAATTGTTCACTGAAAATGTAGGGCACATGATCCTTAAACGAGGCTGCCTATTCAGGAATAAACGTGATCAATAATATGATCGTATTATTGCTAAAACTTAAAGCAAACACGTATGTTATGTTAGGCGACATAAGGAAAGCTTTTGAAATGATTACACTTAAAAGGGGAGAAGATAAGCACACATTCTGTTTCCTCATGAAAAATGGAGACGAACTGTTGTCCTTAGATATAACAACTTCATTTTCGAATTTGCCCCCATTTATACTTAACTACATTTTAAAGTATTACTTAGAGCAGTACCAGCTTGATGTATGTACTGAAATGCTCAAAAATAACTTTTATGTGGATAATCTACAACAAACTAGCAAT
This sequence comes from Acanthosepion lycidas, assembly GCA_963932145.1. Lineage (NCBI taxonomy): Eukaryota > Metazoa > Mollusca > Cephalopoda > Sepiida > Sepiidae > Acanthosepion > Acanthosepion lycidas. Next base: position 65,011 of record CAWVQA010000704.1, on the reverse strand, counting down.
AACCCTGATAAATTTATTGACTTGTATAAAAAGTTTCAAGGAAGATAATTTTAACCTTCGCTCTTGTAGCATTACTAGTAAGGAATCAATTATGGTAAAGGAAAATACCATCTCTCCACATGAACATTATGACAAGATATTAGGATATAACCATTGTCCTAACAATTATACGATGACAGTGACAAAGATCACAATAGACAGAGATGTGAGGACTAGGAGGCAGATATTAATCCAGTCAGACAGGATTTTTGACACATTATCATTATATGAGGAAGTTCTCAAGAATATATTTGAAACATGGTCTACATTATCCAACATCTCTTTCTTACGTCAAGCTATTAATAAGAGAATAGTATGGCCAGGATAATGCCAAGGAATCCCAGAGGAGTCTACCCGTAAGGTTCCTAATCTTTTTATACTAATCTTACTTATATCTGAATATATAATGCAGTTCTCATTGTAAACTGAATATCGCACTAATAAAGAGATTCAATGTGAATTCTGGTGACTTATTGAACTTTACATGTTGACTAAATGGTTGCATATGAAAGTGCATTTAACTAGGCATGTTTCTTCCTTGTTGGGAATATATGAGAAATATGATATTATAGGATTATTTTTCCGTTGGCAGTTTTAAGTTTAGCTAATCAGCTTACAGCTGCTGATTGGCGCACTTTTCTACCTTTATTTGAACACACTTTATGAATTCTGAATGACAACATACTAAACGGGTGAATCACCACAGAGTCCGTAGATGGCGAGAACATCAACTCACCATTAGCAGATAAACTTGCAAAGAATACAAAAACGGGCGAATGAAAGTGTGCATATAGAGATATATTCCTTTTTTATGCATATGTGTACAGACTTCCAATGAAAGATTGCAAGAGACTTACTTTTGATTGGAGTTCTTTGTTGATTTAGTTTAATTATTATATATGCCTGCGTGCAGTCAAGTAAGCCTAGGTTGTTTGTATTTGCATTAATGTATAAATAATTACATATAATTAACAACATGTTTTCTTGCCTTAGAAAACTAAATGGAAAATATACAAAGGAGGGAATGAAGGTGTGTGTGCAGAGGTCGTGTCCTTATACGTATTTGAAAAGTATTATTAAAGATGTCGAGAGACTTACATTTCAGAAGAATCCTTTATTGGTTTGGCAGAATTATTTTATTTTATTTGTTTTTATCATTTCACCCCAAGCAAGGCGGTAATGCCATTAGTATGCAGGCGGCTCCAGGGAGTTAAAGTGAAAAAGAAGACTGAGAAAAGGGAGGGTTGATGAAAGGACAGAAGGTGAACGAAATTCAAGAAGATAGAACATGGTGACTGACGATATATTTAAATTTTTGAAGATTGTAGCTACCAGGGAAGTAAAGAAACAGAAGAAAGTTCCACAGGTGGGAAGTACGAGAAAATAAATTCTTGTCATTCCACTCTCCATTTCAAGGGATATCATGTGTAGTTCTTATTTTAGTGCTGTTCACTTAGTATTCACCCCATTGAAGCTGTTGTTTGCTGTAACAAAAGAGAAGCTATGATGAGTGCACTCAAGAATGACAAGCAGAAACAGGAAACGTTTCTGTATTTTACAAAGAATTCTTAGAAAAGAAATAAATTCCAGTGAGCAGGAATTCTGTGGGTGGGAATCCCTTGTCGATGAAAGATTGCAGAGGAGAATACACAGATTCTTTCAAACTGACAGAAAGGCAACATGAGCTCAAATAACGGATGTTTATAGAAAATTATTTCTCAATGCACAAGACAACGAAAAGTGAAGTAGATGAGCAACAGCATCAGAAGAGCACGTCGAATGCGCCCTTGTCAGTACGTCATCAGTCTTCTTTGTAACCGCCTTTTCAAACCTGCTAATAAATTAATAACTGACCCATCCTTACTATTCGATTAGAAATCATAACTAGAACCATACTCTCACTTTGTAACGGTCTGACTAATCACTAACAAACTCTAAACAGGCAATGTCCAAAATAAAGAAGCGGTGGATATATTTTGACACGTCGAAGTTAAATTCAAAATAATTATATAACATTAACAATACTAAAACTTTGAGATTTTCGTTGGCTGGTTTAAAAATTCTTAATAATAAATAAACCTTTGAAACAAATATGAATTTTCGTCATTATAAAATCCTATGAACAATCGATAAACATAGTTTTGCACACTACACGCAAAATATACGTAAGTATTTAAATCTTCAACTATATTCGTCCAATCTACACAAAAGACGTATTGAAATATTTTTATTCAATTAATAAATGAGATTTTTCACCAGAAAATAGCTTGCTGAAATAATTTTATAGTGAATGTCCGACTTGAAAGTGATTACACCATTTCCTGAAATGAGGATTAATATGTTTCTCGGCGTAGTACATCAGACACATCGTTTGTGGTTTCAATTCCAAAGAGACAACTCTTTGACTTCAATTATTAGTCGAGAGTCTGCAAGTCAGTGAAGATGGGTCTGTGGTAAGATCTCGGCTCACGGAGTCTATGATTGGAGGTTCGTGTCCGATTAATGGCTGTTATATTTTTTTCTTGCAACAGACCATGCCAAGATTAGGTTTATAAGTCAATAAAAATCAGTTTTCTGTCGGGCCGTTCCTTGTAGGGTAGCGGTATGTTTGAGAAGAAATGGACTTGCGGTTAGAGGTTCAATTCCGGCAAGACTCCCATTCCCATGATTAGTTGTACTACAGGAAATCTCTTATTCCTGTGCGTCCGTTAGAAGGGGGAGGGTCTTCCTGGCGTTGGATTTGCCGTTTTTGGCAAATCCAACACCGGCAACTTCCCGCCCCCCCTCTAATCGACGTGCTCAAACTCGCATGAAAAACAGGGGACGGCTTTTCGTTCAGCTCAACTCCGTGACCTACTTTAATACAATTCCTACAATATTCTTCACGTGACATGTTAATAAATTTCAACCAATCAATGGCTTTCAAGTTTGATTGACCGACTTCACACTTGAATTCGTCTTCTGAATGTGGACGGTTCATGTTAACTTCATTCCTACATTAGCTGTTTAAAGTATCAGCTTCCGGTGAATGTTAGAGTCAGCTGATAAATTTTATTTTGTTGGAATTTGGTAAATGGTGAGTGAAAACTTCACAATTACATAAGCTGAGAGAGGCAAACTTGAATTGGAAACAGGTAGTTTCGTATACTGAGAAAGACATTTAGACAACTCCAGGTAAGATTCAGTGTTTCTGTCTTATTTAGATCTCTGCAGAGCGGTTCATACATTATTATTTTAGTTTTAACATAATATTATACAATGTATTTTAAATGATTTTAATATTTAAACCATTCGGTATTTTATTATGTTTGAAACAATATATAGTGCACGAATCAAGTTTTCAAATTGCGTTAATTTATCAGTTTTCTGATTTGCAGCGCATCTTTTGAGTTTAAACTACTTATGGGTATATATGTTAATAGTATAAAACCAAATAGAAGTGAATTTTTATTGGTGGTAATACGTATCAAAGTTGTCATGTTGGTAAAATTCGAAAACTAACCTACGATATACAACGAAAAATTTACGATTGTAATTTACATTCGCACACCTTAACCCATGAAACTACAAAGATTGAAACTTACTTCAAGAGTTAATATACGTTTTTATTAAAATTTAATCATTGCGTACAACCAGAGCTGTGACTAGGTCCTTGAACCCCAGAATGAACATGCAGTTAATTTATGAAGTCTTTTAAAAAATGTAATACTCAAAGTTTTTTCACCGCCACCATTAAGAATCTCCCGCCAGTGTATTACGTCTTTCATTTTGGGCTCAAATAATTAACTTCATATAGAGATTAAGCATATGTGTAGTTCATTAAAGTATAATTCTGATAAAGAAAATACCTGTGTTGAAGCCAAATTGGTCAGATGCCTATAATTCAACAAACCCTAACCCTAATTCAGTACTGCAGGTGTGAGAAAGCCGTCACCTTTCTGTTAAAAAAAAAAAAAAAAAAAAAAAATGGGGAGAAGCTGCGTTTTAGTCCATTCTTTCTCTACCTGAAACTGATCATACTATAGATTCCCAATTTTAAAATTCCTTTTAACAAATCCCAAAAGCCGTATAATGTGGATTCAATCTTACAGTTTATCAAAAATAACAGGTTTGCTATTGCTCTGAAAGCTTCAACATTTATGTTTTGTTAATGTATCATAGCTGCACATTTCAATAGTTAGCCATTAATATATTTTATATACTTTTCATAATCTAAGAAAAACAAGGGTCAAATTCAAGTAAAAATGGATTCTTGATACTTTTAAAGTCTGACACACATCCATATATTCGATTAAAATCAAATCTTTGAGATTTATTGATTAGTAGGACTTTTTAAAATCCCAGTCTATATTTGAGGGAAGAAAACTATTTTTTTTGGTTCGTACACCGTTCTATTAATTTGATTATATTAGGTTGGTGCAAAAATAATGACGTAATGTCGTTTTTTGACGTATTTTTTAACGTCAAAAAACTACATTATTACGTCATTATTTTTGCACCAACCTAATATATATTTCAGTGATGTTCATTATAGATTATCCCCCTATTTAAACTTATTTGAAAAATATCCAAGAACTTTTGTTTTTACTTATTTTGGATAAAAACCAGGAAAATGAAGTAAACTATCACCTGATCATTTGATTAAAGAATGTTCACTATATATCTCTAACAATTCGCTAAAAAATCAGTACAGCATAATAACAGGTCCGAAACTTAATAAAAACAGTTTCATCATTAAAATGTTTAAGAATCTTAAGAGAACAAAGTATTTTGTAAATATTAAAATTTTTCTCTAACAAGTTGTAAATTTGGGTAAAAAATTTTTTTTCTTTTTTTTTTTTTGTTAAAGCCGTAAGACTTGTGGTCATCGCCATTTTTAGTGTAGCAAAGTGTTGGAGAACACATTAATTTTGAAATTATTGCAAAAATCAAATAATTGTCTAATTTAAATGAAACTTTTAGAACTTATTCAAAAATGAATTAATTTATTTTTGAAACTTATTTTTAGAAGATCTTGGTAAAATTTTTTTTTACATCTGTTTCCCCTCCCCACCTAAATTAAATAACCCTTTTTTTTTTTTTTTTTTTTTTTTTTTTTCACAACTGACAACTTTTTAAAAATCGGCTCCAAATCGTAAAATAGAGAAACTGCGATAAACTGATCTAATTATCAAATTAGATAAGCTTTTATTTGCTTTTATAAATAATATACATTAAGGACATTATTATCTGAAGGAAAAAAATTTCGATGAATAAAGAATTTTTACAACAATTGTTTGCATTTTTCTTTTATATATTTTCATTTTTTCTTTAATTTTAAGAAATGTTTTAAAATTCTTTCATGCTGCGCATGGGGTTGGTTATTAGGTTTTTAAGTGTAGGTAGACTATAAGCGAAATACAAATAACGTTACCCAATTTTTTTATTTTACCATAATAAAATTATTTTTTTGTGCGTCAAGATGTTTGATTTCCTGGGGGAAAGCTCCTTGACACACACACACACATATATATATATATATATATATATATATATATATATATATATATAGGTCTTCAGCTGCCGGCAATTCTTCATTCATTTCACTTTCGTCTTTCATCGACCCTACGCTTCAACAGGCTTGTTTGGAAATCATCCCTTCAAGATTTAAAAAGTAAGTTTTTTTTTTTTTTTGTTTTTTTTTATTTATTACGTTTAAATATTTTCAGTTATTTTGGTATGTATTGTACTTTTTAGTCCGTGGCACACATCAAGTAATTTTTTTTTTTTTTTTGTAAAGTAAATAATAGGCCTAATTTTATTTTTTAATGTTCTTTTCTTTTTTGTGAATTTATTTTTATAAAAAAAATGGTTGAAACTTTCAACCACTTTTTTCTAAAATAAAGGGTTGCATTTCAAGTTGAAAGGCAACCCTTTATTTTATTTAAAACCTAATGTTTAATTTCCTTATTTTTAAAGTATTTTTTCATTTAAAATTAGTTTTCTTTTCTCAATTTAATTGTGGTCTCCACTAATTCGCGATAACTAAGCTTTTTTTTTTCCTTATGTTTTATTTTTTAATGGATTTAAAAAAAAATTAAGCTTTCTTGAAGCATTCATTTGCCTTAATTGAAAGCTGAAGGTTACAATAAACTTTATTTACTATTTCCACTTTCCAATAAGCCAAATCTGCTTAGTGTTACAGAAATTGATTGGAATAGGGGTTTTCCAGTAAAAGCAATAAAAAATATTGCAATTCTTTTCTTAAATTTTTCAAAATACAATATTTTTCTGAAACATTATTTATGCAAAATTATCAAATTTACAGCTAAATAATAATTTCATATCTGAATTAATAATAAAAAAAATTAGAATATGAATTAATGGAGTTAGAACGTGTTCACAATTTTTTTTATTCGAGAAAAATTGTATGCACCACGTGACTAAAATGAATGAATGAATGTTAATTATTTAGTGATTGGAATAGTTTTTATTTATTTATTTTTTTCCAGTAACAAAAAAGATATGTTTGGTGGTACAAAATTTTATCACTGCCATGAATAGACAAAAAATCGTTTTATTATTGCAACTCATGATAATAAGTAAAAACGAAAAACCAACGAGCTGACGGTAACCGGTTTTCTTTTGTACCTCTCTCAACAGAGCTTTAAAAAAAAAAAGAAATGATAATGGAAGTTTATTGGTGGGAAAACATCAATAGTTTACAAGCAGTAAAATCGACCTTGCTAACCGAACGATTCTCTGTGGCTCAATAGGTTAAGGCACGTTAGGTTATATGACGGTCCCGTATAGGATACAGTTTCGATTCCTGCTGGAGGACATATTTTCCATGATAATTTCTCGGGCATTAAGGCAGGTAAATGTTAATACTTTTTATTACAAACAGAGCATTTACTTAAATATTTGTATCTATAAAAAGAATTTATTAACATAAAAATGTCTTAAAACAATTGTCGGACTTTTTCCATTTAATTTTGATCGTTATGTGAATGTGGCAAGAGGCAGGTGTTTTTTAAGCAATAAATAAAAAGCAAATTTTCAGTTATTTTGACAAATATTGTGTAACCAAGATATAAGAATGAAAATAGATTAAATTGTATATTGAAAATATTTAACAATTTTTATTTATTTTACTTTTTTCTTTTCATTTTTTTTTTTGGGGGGGGACAATGGATTCAACCACCAAGTGCATTAATCGAAGGCGATCCGCATCATACTAGTTGTTTTGGCTGTCGGCTAAGGATTTAGAGAGGAGATGGTCTTACCAAAAGGATTATGAAGCAAGAGAAACAAAATATAACTATGCCATGGCAGCGATGGACAAATTGACAAGAATATAGAGGAGCAAGATTGGTTTTTAAACAAAGTACAGACTGTACAAAATCGCTGGTAGTATCCATTCTCATGTGAAACCTAGACACTGTTGGCAGATACAGAGAAAAATGATCCAAGCGTTTGAGAACAAATGCATGAGAAAAACTTTGACGTTTTCTATGGGGGGGGGACAATGAGTTTTTGCGTAAAAGCGTTGAAAGTTTTGTGGGACACCAGGAACCTCTTCTCGCCACAGTCAAATGGATAAAAATGGCATGGTTTGGACACATTACAAAGCACGACAGCCTGTGTAAGATCATCATGCAAGGCACAGTTGAAGGACGTAAACGCAAAAACTGGTTGGATAATGTCAAACAATGGACAGATAACTGTACCTGATTTGCTGATGGCTGCCGTTGGTAGACCATTATGGAAAAGAGTTAATGTGGCTTCCGCATTCATATCCACCACCTACCATTATAAAAGTCAAGGGGATGATGATTACGCTTACAAATTCGTTTTTTCTGCGCTGTTCGTTTACAAATTCGTTTTTTCTGGGTCTTTTTCCATTATTCATTCATAGGTTCTAATTAAAATTCTTAATTGTTTCTTTTTCTCATCAGTTACTGTTTAATCTAACCCTTGATGATTTTCCTCATTTGGTTTAATTAACTTCCTACAAACCTCCTAAATGGTATTTTTAATGTACTTTGCAACTGTGGTGTTAATGTAACCAAGGAAAAAATTAGTTTTGTGCAGATAAAAATTTAATCAGTTATGTAAGTCCAATCTATACATTTTTCATATTTATTATTATTTCTTACCAATTGCCAAAGTTCACTGAAAATAATTTAGTCACAACTAACATGGAAGACAACTCATTGATTAATTTAGTGTATTTTAAGATATGAAATTTGAAGTGAAATCTAAATATTCAAAATTCTTAATTTTGCTGGAGAGAAAAAGATTACAAAGAACCATATTAAAGTTAAAAATAAATCTTTATTTTCTATTTGATGAAAAGTGTCAAAGCTTGGTATGCATCAGTTCAGTATGCTTTAGAGAGGTAGATGAAGTTATTACTTCAGATTCCAAAATTATACTGAGATATGAATTGTTGTCACAATGATATTTCAACATGATCAGTTTAGTTTTGATAAAATCTAAGTTAGTCACGCGTATTCTCATTATCATAATCTCAAAACGTAAACATTCTATCCAATCAATTGTAATTAAAGTTTTTTAAACTAATAAGCAGCTATGAAACGAGGAATAAAATTGTGAACTGAATTTAACTTTTTCTATAACAATAGTCAGGCAACAAATGTCTGTACAAGTAATGTGGTAAGCACATGTCTTGGAAAAACATTGATGGTTATCTTGGGTGGAAAGGAAAATAGCCAACTAGTAGGAGGGTTAGTGGGCAGCATGAAAAAGAAGCAGCAGTATTTTCAATCAAAGTCTGTATCTGAAGGACCAATTCTTGACCAATTTTCAGCACATGCTTGGTATTGTGTTGTTCTGCCATTTCATTGAAAAATTTAATGATACCAGTAAAGTTCATGTTGTTAAGGATAATGTCACGATAGTACTCAACTAAGGCTAGAGCAATGAAGAGAACAAAGTGTCCTGAGCTGATGCATGTACACATTCAGCCTGTTGCAACACAAATAGGAAAAAAATCAACACTGAGACTTGTCACACAAATGACTTCACAAAGATTGCAGCAATTGTCTTACATGTTATCAATCCGCACACACACACACATATATATATATATATATATATATATATATATATATAGTGACCTCAATCCATCCTGACATTTTCATCACTTGTTTTAAGATTAGTATGACTCAATATGCATATTTCATTCAAAATGCAAACAATAAAACATGAACCTTCAATAATTATTTCACATCCTCAGCAAAGGAAAATTTGATTATTGACTTTTCAGCTTTGTCTTTGAAAAATATTTGCCAAGTATTTTTACCACTTACATGTCGGTACAAAAATTGAGGAAGAAAACATTTACATTAGAACTTACATACAACTTGAGTTTCAAGCAATTTTCTTAAAGTCTGTATTTCAATCAGAAGAACACTTTTATTGACTTGCATTAAATTTTCATTAAAAAACAAAAACTCTGAAAAATATTTGTTCACATCATAATTTTAAACACTTTTCATTTATATAAAAAAATGCTATCACAAATATTTATATAATTCTTTCCTAGTGTTTTTTGCTTAACATTTGATTTGTTAAAACAAATCACATAATCTTTTGAAATTTTACCACTCCAATCTTCTTTATTTGAGGCCACTTAATCAAGTGGTTAAAGAATGTAAAAAATTAATTTCTACATAGAGGAACTAAAGTATACTATCTTATAGCATTACAATTTAAGATGGCCTCAAAATCTATTGATTATTTAAACAATATTAATGACCCTGTTACCTTCATGCTTAGATCACCTCTATAAATTGGTGATGCTAATTTTGCCATAAAAGTAATGCTCTTTAGCATCTTGTTACCTATAGCTTAATGATATCCTTAGATAAGACTGAAATAAATGAGTTTTTTTTTTTTGTTTTTGTTTTTTTTAATTTTGTGCTTGAAGTATTTCATATGGTTGCTATTTTCAAACAGATTTTGGAATTAAACAGAACATGAATTTTTGTCTTCAGCATGTGATATTTTCTGCCAATTATTTGAATTTTTCTTTTCTATCTTGATGTTTAAAAATCAAAATTAGAAAAATAAACATTTTGTAATTTTAAAATTTAATGTGGCTAATGATTTCTTTATTATAGTTAATGAATGTGCACTTAATATTTAAATAAATATTTGGTAAGTAGCTGCTGCTCATGTTGGGAAAGAAATAGGCTGATATTGCCTTGTGTGTGAAATAAGATAAAGAAGTAAAAGACACAAGATCAATTAACATTTTATGGTAAACCAGAAAAAAAGATTTTATTTATAAGATTTATTATGATCAGTCGCTAAAATGGAAAAAATAAATGAAGGCTTACCGGCAAGAAAGTTTTGTTGCATAGTTTACATGTCAAGTTATTAGGTTGGTGCAAAAATAATGACGTAATAATGTCGTTTTTTTGACGTATTTTTTAACGTCAAAAAACGACATTATTACGTCATTATTTTTGCACCAACAGTAAATAGTAGTACATGGACTGCTCTGCAGTAGATCTTCATCAGCCAACTTGTTTAATTTTGATGCCAACTGATGAATATCTGGATGAAGACCATCACTTTGTAAGGTCATCTGTTATTTGAATTCTTTGAATTTAATCCATAAAAATATATTCTCTTAACAATATAAATGAATGAATTCAAATTATTCAACATGGACAGAAAATGCAAAGCAGTATACTATTTCACTACTTATTTCAGGAACATCATCAACAAGACCAACACAAAAGTTAGTAACACTCCTTTTTAGATTGGATAATCATATCTTATAATTAGTCTGAAATTATAATCCCCTTTTCCTGTTTTAATGCGAAATAATTTGTTTAAAATTGTGTTAATCAACATCACTAGTTTTCAGTTTTCTTCCTCATTAATTGAACCAGATATACAGAAGCTTATTGCTATAAAAGAATTTAATTTCTTTTTTCTAGTTTGAAGAAGTTGACAACATGATGGAAAAATAAATGAAAAAGATTAACCTTCCAAGAAGATGGGCCTGTTTGCATTAAAAATTAACATTCAAGATGTCAGTTTTTGCCTAGTGCCAAATACTGGCCACACATACTAGTGGCAAATACTTCATCTACCAAATGTTGATTTATCATAATTGAAGAAAAACTTCTGGATTAAAAATAATAGTCTCAACAAATGAGAGATTTCTACAATTCTTTAAGATTTTTGATAATGTAAAAAAAATCGTTGACAAATTTGTGATTTATTTATCAAAACTGAATTAATAAAATTCACTTGTTATGATTGTCAGTGAAGTTGAAACTTTCTGTATATCTATTGTGCTGGACAATCTCCCATCAACCAAATCAAGACCCTGTTACTCTTATGTCAAATTCATATATGGATGCCTAAAAGTGAGAAAAAGGAATATAAATAAATATAATAATTTTTTTATTTTTTATTTTTTTTCATTATTTTGTGAAATTCTAATGGAAACCATTAGCATTATTCTTGATGTTTGAACTGATATTCTTATCTTTGTTGGTTTTATATTTTTAATGGATGCATTTCTCTAGTCTGTGTTGGATGAAGAATTCATCCAAGAGTTGATCAATAGTTTCAGATTTGGGGATCAGAAATCACAAATCTCTATTTTCCTTTCATATATAAAATAAAAAAAAAAAAAAATCATTACCTAACATTTTGACAAGATTGAAGGTTGACTGAAAAAAATAGTTTTCTTATTTTTATTATTAATGTAGAATAAAAAAATCAAAGCAATGACGTGAAATTTGTTCTAAAATACTATTCATTTTTGACCAAACAAAAGAATTACTGAGATGCATTTTGAAAACCTTTTCCAGTGCCTAATACTTGAGTAGTAATGGGCAATGTAATCCATTATAAACACAGATATTCTTCTGGTTACAGTTGTATATTCTTGCTTTTATACCATTTTGCAATATTCACAATTCAAATAAAAAATATATATAAATTCAATAACTTATCAATACTTTATAACAATGTATAGAACTTTATTCCAACCGAAGACATCTTAACTGTTATTATTGTTATATTTTAAATCAAATCTTCTCTCTTCAATTTCATTTGTTCATGTCAATATTTCTTTACATGTCAATACCTGTCATCAATGGGTAAAGAAAGAAACAAACACACACATATAACCTCAACAATACCTAGTTTATCATTTTATTATTTTTTTTTTTTTACTTTAAAAATTGAGCTCAGGGGGCTTCTGATATCTTTAACTGTAGAACTAATTGTAAGAAATAAAATAGAGGAATTATCTTTGAACAACACAATAATAATCTTCTAAAAGAGATATGTTTCTTTTCAAATATTTTGAGTCATAAAATATAAAGTAACCATTTTCTGATTTGTGGAATTAGCGTTCTTTACGCTTGTTTCCAATATTCAGTTTATAAGACTCAGATTTAGACTGAGTGAGACATTTGTCTGGGTTAATTATTATTTTGAGGAAGGCCAAAGAATGCATCAGTCAATAGAAAATAGTCTATAGAAAAGAGAATATCAGTCCAAATTCTTTAAGTTTTAAATTTTACATAAAAATATTTTTAAATAAAAAAAGAATCTAGTGTACAAGTAACTGATATTCATATTTTAAATAAAAAATATAGTGTGAAGATTTTCATATCTTGAAATTAAAAAGTACACATCTTTTATACAAATAAATTATATATAAAAAGTAATTATTCAGTACATTTTTACATTTAAAAAGTAAAAGTTTAAAAGTAGCTGATTTTTATATTTTTAAATAAAAAAAAAATATTCTGTAAAAGCAACTGATTTTCCTAATTTGAGAAATAAAAATTTTAAATCTATGAAAGTGACCGACTTTCCTATTTTTATATTAAAAAAAATATAATGCCAAGTAGAATATTGTTCAATTTTTACACAGAAAAGTAAAAATATTGCTTAAAAGTAGCTGAATTTGCTAAATTTATATAAAAAAGTAAAAATTGTGTGTTCCTAATTTTAATTAAGACTTGTGTAAAGTAGCTAATTTTCTTATTTATATTTTATAAAATAGTCATAACATAATATAAAAATAGTACATTTTTCTATGAAAAATTAAATGTTTTGTAAAATTAGTTAATTTTTATATTGATATATATAAAAAATTTTTTGCATAAAATGACTCATTTTCCTATTTTTGTACAAAAAGTTAAAAACTTAAACTATAAATATAGAGAAGAGTAGCTGAATTTCCAGTTTTTATAAAAAGTTATAAAAGTAGCTTTATAAATTTTTATACAAAAAGTTAAAAATCATGTAAAATACAAAACTTTCCTATTTTTATATAAAGATATAATATAAAGTAATAGATTTACATATTTTTATACAGAATATTTACATGGAAATATAAAAATTTAATATAAAAGCATTATATTTTACTATTGGTCAGTAAAAAAATGTAAAATTTTATAAAAGTAGCTGACTTTTCTCTTTTTACATAAAAATTTATAGTGAAATGGAGATTTTCCTATTTTTATACAAAAACTATTAAAGTCATATGTAAAAGTAATTAATTTTCCAATTTTTACATAAAAATATTAAAGTATATTGTAAATAGATTTTTCTATTTTCATGCAAAAAAAGTAAATATCTCGTGTAAAAGTAGCTGATCTCAATCTTTTCATATAAGAAAGTTGAAATATAGTGTAAAATTAGTAGATTTAACAAAGAATTTTAAAATCATGCTTACAAGTAGCTTAAAAGATTTTCCTATTTTTACATAAAAGTGTAATGTGAATTCAGGAGACTTTACTATTTTTATGTAAAAAAAAAAAAAAAAAAAGTAAAAATCCTATATGAAAGTGATTTTTCCCTTTTTTTTATATAAAAATGTTAAAATGTAGCAAATTATACTATTTTTAAGCAAAAATGTAAAATCTTGCGTAAAACGACTGATTTTCCTATTTTTACATAAAAATATCATGTAAAAGATGTTACAATTTTGATGTAGAATCTGTAAATGTAGTTGATTTTCCTCTGTATTTATAAGTAGGAATAGTCCATTGCTACAGTAGTAGAGAGGATTACTACTCTACAATAATAGATTTAAGTATTTGTAGACAAAATGGAAAAATCATGTAAAAATAGCTGATTTTTCTATTTTTATATAAAAATACAAAGATATACTGTAAAAGTCTCACATTTTCCACCATTTTTACAAAAATCTGTGAATCTTGAGTAAAAGTAATTGATTTTCCAATTTTTATATTAAAATTAAAAAAGCTCATTTTTTTATTTCTATATAAAAACAAAAATTATAAAATTATTTTTCCTACTTTCGTACAAAAAATAGGCATGTAAAAGTAGCTGATCTTGAAGTAAAAATAGGAAGTAATATATATTATTCTTATTTTAACAACAAAAATTAATGACTTTTGTATAAGCAGCTGATGTTTATATTTTTATATAATAAATAAAAATCTCATGAAAATTATCTTCCTATTTTTATACAAAAATAAAAGTGTATAATAAGTGATTCTTCTGTAAAATAGATGATTTTCCAATTCAAAATGTGTAAAAGAAATATAGTGTATAATTATTAGATATTCCTATTTTCATACCAAAATCTACAAACATGTTATAAAATTAACTGAATTTCCTCTGTAGAAAAGTAAATATGTAGTGTAAAATACTAGATTTTACACTTTTTATACAAAAAGTAGAAAACTTGTGTGAAAGCAGATGATTTTCCTATTTTTCTATAAAAGTAGATAAATATAGAACATTTCCACTATATTTTTACATTTTCATATATAAATAGCTTAAGTCACCCTATCAGACAGCATTTAAGCTAGCTCTTGCAGAGAGCTCTTAATTGGTCCTTCATCACAATAGAAAGTGAGGAGTAGATCTAATAGGCAACGATAAACTACAGAAGAACTCGGAATTGATCACTGTATTTAAGTATTGCATTAATATTTAAGCTTACCTTTTAAAAG